>JANHAO010015947.1:0-14587 GCA_026873985.1 Saraca asoca | reverse complement strand
TAATATCCAAATCCACAGAATGTATAGTTGTGGATGCAATAGAACTCAATCAAATTAGTCTAGGGCACCCAACTATACTAACAATAATCCATAGATGTGATGACATGATCGTAGTCCATGTCATAGTAGCAAGTTTTACTGGCCAACTCAAAAAATGGTGGGATAAACATCTCACTCAAATGGAAAAGAATGAAATTTTAGAATCAATTAAGATTGATACAAATGGTTTAATTTTGTGTGATCCCGATGGAGATGAAATTCCAAACACAGCAAATACTTTGATTTTCACAATCACCAAACACTTTATAGGACACCCAAACCTATGAAAAGATAAATTTGCTAAACTACTATCCAACCTAAAATGCAGAACCATAGGATATTTTGCATGGTATAAAAATGCATTCATCAGTAGGATCTACTCTAAGTTTGATAGTAACTAACCTTTTTGGAAAGAAAAATTCCTTGCAGGACTCCCTCAATCTTTAGGCAATAAAGTTAGGGACAAAATTAGAAATTAATTCAATGGGATTACCCCATATGAACAACTCACCTATGGATAGCTTACAACATATGTCCAAAAAGTAGCTCTGAAGATTTGCCAGGATGATAAGATTCAGAGACAACTAGCTAAAGAAAGAAATCTGAATAAGAAAGAGTTAGGTTCTTTCTATAAACAATTTGGATTCACCTGCCTAAAATCTTTCAAGCCTAAGCATAGGAAAAGGGTAAAACAAAACGAGGTAGAATCTAGCAGACCAAAATTGGAAAAGAAATCCTACAGGAATAATTAGCATCAAAGAAAACCTAGGTATACTCTTCCTCTAAATCAGGATATCAGACTAGTGTATTTTGGATGTAATAGACCAGGTCATATTGCTAAATATTGCTGACTTAACAAGAAATTAAGGAACTTAGAATTAGAAGAAAAGGTCTTTGAGATAATAATTAGCCTTCTAGTTGAAGAAAATTTTGAAAGTAGGGAATTCTTACCAGGAGTAACAAAAGTGGAAATAGAAAATAGCAAAGGAGTTCAACAAGAAGATTGTTATTCTTCTAAAGCAGAAGATACATTATCTTCTAAAAAAAAGGAAAATGTCCTCACCAAAGAATAGGATCTTCTTTTTGAAGTTATCTGTCAACTACCAAATGATGAGCAAAAGAAATATTACCTCCAAAAGCTCAAACAAACCATAGAAAAACCTATCCCAGCCAAGCAAGTTAGGATAGACAAATATAACTTTAAAAATTTCTTAGATAGGTTTAGTTCACAAAATAGCAAGCCCATTACCATTCAAGACTTACAGTATGAACTATGAAAATCCCAGATAAAATAGGATGTAATTGGATCTTGCCCTTATTTCTTTCAAGTAATGTGCATACATTTTTGTTTATTATGAATTCTTCTTTAAATTTTAACAAAACTGTGATTTAATACCTTGAATTAAGAAGTACAACAAAAAATTAAGCAATGAAATATGTAGATTGCAAATTGATATTTATCCAGCAAGTCAAATGTAGAAGCATAAAAGTAAAGATTGAGACACAAGGTTTTTAAAATGGTTCAACTTGAATTGAGACTATAATTCAAGTCTACTCCACTAGATAATCTTCAACCAAATTATCACTTTTATTACAAAACAATCAGGATTAAAACAGACTCTTGAAATGCCATTTTAAAACACAAGAATTACGCCAAGTTTCTTGCTAACTTAAGAAAAATCACAAGAATAAAAACATGCTCATGCTAACCTAAACAAGATTTTTATCAACCTAGAAATCTCAACAGAAACATAAAGATGAAAAAGATAAAGGTAAAGTAAGAAATACAATACCAATAGTTTGAGATGAAATCTCAAACAGCTAATATGAATCTGGTAGAGGTTTGATTCAAAATCTCTTGATTGATTGAGAAAAATAGTGAGATGAAAGCCAATCCTGTTTTGCTCTATTTTCTTAAAGAATTTCACACTTGAATAAGAAAGAAAACTGTGAAATCTATTAAAAAATTGAAGATAGTTGGGTTTTTATAGCTGTTGTAACCGACTATAATAGAATAACTAACTTTTAGTTAGTGAGTCAATTCATGAATCGATTCACAGTGATTACAACTAATGAATCAATTTGGTAATCGAAACACAACCTTTTGTGATCAGGTCTTGAATCAATTCAAGTCAAATTCCCAACCTTTGGTGAAAAGACTTTTCAAAACTTTTCTTTACGAATCGATTCTAGTATGTTTTTCACAAGTTCTTTAAGGAATTGATTCTTGAATCGATTCACAAGGTGTAAAATAGTTTTATGAAATCTACACTTATGAAAAAATCATTTAAAAACTTTATTTGAAAAATGTTTTTAAAATATCTTCAAGTGGTTTATTTATATCTCACTGTATTAGTTAAAAAATATTTAATCAAATCTCATTTTGAATTCACTTACAAGAGATCCTATAAAAATGAAAAATAATCTAAGTTTGGATCTCTTAAATCTCATGCTTTGAACTTGCAAATCAAATTAAAACATTAAAATATATTGTCAGATAGCAATGTAAATTAAAATTATTTTTCAACATTAAACCTAAGGAAAATATGTAGCTAAAGTAACCTAGGCTAACAAACTAAACATATTAAAAGAAGAAGTGAAAGAATTAAAACATCAATGCTATAATTTAATTCTTTCAAATCTTCAAAAGGGAAAAGAAAAGGAACTAGAAATACAGGAAGAAGAAATAAATGATCAAGTTTTTAAAATTGCTTCTAGTATTTTTATCCAAAAATGGTATATCCCTATCAAATTAACTATCAAAGATGAATATATCATTGAGACAGTAGCCTTGTTTGACACAAGAGCTTATCTCAATTGTATACAAGAAGGACTCGTACCAATCAAATATTTCAAGAAAACTAAGGAAGGACTTAGGTTTGTAAATGGATCTAAGCTCCAAATTCAATTTAAACTATCTGATGTGGTTGTTACAAATTCTTCTTACAATGATAAAATAACTTCTATGTTAGTTAAAGATATGAGTAGAAAAATCATCTTAGATTCTCCTTTTATCCAACAAATTATGCCTTTTTCAATTACTGGCGAAGGTATAGTAATTGAGAACTTAGGAAAAAATATTATTTTCCAATTCATCAAAAAACCAATTTTCAAATATTTGAATTTTGTTAAAATGAAAGAAAATTAAATCAACTTTCTTTCTAAAGAAATCTCTTTTAAAAGAATAGAACAACTTTTGGAAACACCAATTGTTCAAAATAAAATAAATTCTTTACAAAAAAGAATTGAAACTCAAATTTGTTTTGATTTACCAAATGCTTTTTGGAATAGGAAACAACATATAGTAAATCTTCCATATGAAAAGAATTTTTCTAAAACACAAATTCCTACAAAAGCTCGTCCTATCCAAATGAGTCAAGAACTTATGGACTATTGCTAAAAGAAAATAAATGATCTCTTGAGCAAAGGAATCATTAGAAAGTCCATAAGTCTTGGGTCATGTTCTACCATTGATGTCAATTAAAAATGCAAAAACAGAATTAGGAACCCCAAGATTAGTAATTAATTACAAACTTTTGAATGAAGCCTTACAATGGATCAAATATCCTATTCCAAATAAATAGGATCTATGAATCGCATACATTCTGCTAAAATATTTTCCAAATTTGATATGAAATCTGGCTTTTGGCAAATACAAATCAAACCTAAGGATAGGTATAAAATAACATTCATAGTTCGATTTGGACAATATAAATGGAATGTAATGCCGTTTGGCCTTAAACATACACCCTCAAAATTCCAAAGGATTATGAATGATATTTATAATCCATTTACAAATTTTATAATTATTTACATGGATGATGTTCTAGTTTTTTCCTAGAATATTGATCATCATTTTAAACATTTAATTATTTTCCTCAAAATTGCTCAAAAAAATAGATTTGTTGTATCTCAAAAGAAAATTTCTTTCTTTCAAAAAAAAAAAAAAAAACAGGTTTCTTAGTCACTACATTTTTCAAGAAGCTATTACACTAATTGAGAGAACAATCCAGTTTGTTGACAAATTTTCAGACCAAATCATCGATAAAAGCCAACTTCAAAAATTTTTGAGATGTTTAAATTATGTCTCAGATTTCTTTCCTCAAATGTCTAATTTAGTGCAACCTTTGTATGAATGTCTTAAAAAGAGTCCTCTTCCTTGGACTGATGTTCATAAAAATGTTGTCAAGAAGATTAAGTTGTAAGTCAAATGTCCTCCATGTTTGCACATTTTTTATCTATTTGCAAAAAAAAAAAAATTGTAGAAACAGACGTGTCAGACTCAAGCCATGGAACAATCCTTAAACAAAAGAAAAATAACAAAGAAAGCATTGTTTCCTTCACATCAAAGCATTAAAATTATACACAATAAAAGTACTTAATAATTAAAAAAAAAGTTTAGCAATTGTTTTGTGCATCAACAAGTTTCAAAGTAATCTTCTTAACCAAAAATTCATTGTTCGAGTTGATTGTAGATCAACAAAAGATGTTTTAAAAAAAAGGATGTTAAAAATTTGGCATCAAAGCAAATCTTTGCAAGATGGCAAGCCATATTATCTGCATTCGACTTTGAAATTCAATATACAAAAAGTTCTTCAAATTCTTTACCTAATTTCCTAACGTGTAAATTTTCACAGGGGAAATAATGCCACCTAAAAAGGATCGAGAAAAAGATAAAGATAAAACTAAAGATCTGTAGTCAAGTCTTAAACCAAATTCTTCCCTTGACAAGGGAAAACAAATCCAAAAGTCATCCTCCAAATGCCAAACACCAGAAACTATGTTCTTCCAATAAAAACTCTTCAGACAATTGTTTCCCAAATGTCCAAACCCCTTACTCTTACTAAAAAATCATAGGCAGATATAGCTGATGAAGAAGAAAATGCAAAGGATTTAATCCTTAGCCAAACTCAAATCCTAAAACAAATTGAAAAGTTCAAAGCCCAAAAAATTGTAACTGGTCTTTCATCCAAACAAATCACCACAATTGAACCCCAGCCATCAAAAGTTATTATCAAATACTATCCAAAACCAATTCCATAGAGTATCATCCAGAACTCTAAACCCTAAACCAGAAAATTGGGATGAAAATCCTAAAAAAGCTTTTCAAAAAATTTTCATTTTATCCTAGAAACTTTCAATAAAACAAAGAAATTTTATGAATTAATTTTGGTTGATATTGGATTGGTCAAAATTAAACATAATGTTTCCTCTGAGGATCAGACTTTTATTGCGCATTCAACTTTCCAAATTTAGAAAACTATTTCTCCAACTGATTAAGGCCAAAACCTTAATCAAATCAAAAAGTTTTCAATTTCATGGGAACCATATGATTATTTGTATTGGGATTATCAAAAAGCCTGGTATAATATCATAATTACCAAAATAAAGCTCAAAAACATTCTTAGTTATTTTGCTTCAATCAGAATAAAAAAATATAAATTTTCAAATTAATTTTTCATATGGTGGGACCTATATAGACCTATTCCAGAAATTTTCCCAAAAAAGGTTAAAGAAGGATATAATATATTCAAATCCTACGTTGATAATTTAAATTACAAGAATTATTCTATTCTTCAACAATTTTTCCCAAAATAGTTCTTCCATGGTGTCCTTCATGGGAATATCTATATTCAAAAGAAAATTCTTATTTTAAATTGCCTGTTTCCAAAGACATTTTAGTGTCAAATGGTAGGGATCTTACAAATATGCAAATAAGGCTCATGTCTATAAAATTCAAAAATGGTCTTAGAAGAATCCATATTTTCACAAAAATATGAAAGAAGGGAACTATCAATTCCTCCAAAACAAGTCACAAATTATAACTTCTCTGGCATCAATTTCCACAAAACAGGAATATGTGTCAAAGTTGCAAGACTTCAATAACTTACAAATACAAAAGAAGCAGTATCCTACGTCTCAAATCCTTTAAAAGAAGCAAAGGATTATATCCAATCAAATAAAGATGATCGTTTTGGGATAAATCTCAACAATTAATTTGGAAGGAAGATGAAGATCAAATTCAAATTTAAATTGAAGTGTCGGCAGTAAATAAAATGAAGATTAAATTCAAATTCAAATTGAATTGTTGGCAGAGGGAATTAGAATAATTTTTAGATCGAAAAACCTTTACAAAAGAAGTAAAAAAAGGAGCAGACTTCAAACAGCTTATGAAAAAGAAATTGATTCCGGCCACTATTGTAATTCATTGTAGCTTCATGAGACCAAAAACTGTACATTGTAGTAAATGGTAAATTATAAAATTTTTCTTATAAATAGACATTTGATCTCAAATATAAGACATTGAAAAAAATTTTAGTGTCATTTTTTTTATAAGCATTTTCTGGAACTTTCTGAAGTTTTTATCCAAATTGTAAGTTTTCTTCTTCAAATTCAATAAGAAATTTCGACTTTGCAATCTTTCTGTGATTTCTGCTTTTATTTGTTTATTTGCTTATTTCATTTTATATTAGGGGCCACCTCTGGGACTTCTGGCGTGTGTGTATATAGAAAGAGACCAAAGATATGTTAAAATATTTATTATAGGGTAATTTCATTCTGATAAAAGGACACTTCTATCTGATGTATATACTATGGGACTTAACCATTGAATTACTGTCCACTTTGATCGTCCTTTTTCTGTGTTGCACTCCGGTCATCTGAGATAAAATTTTTAATCGTTTGATGCCCATCGTGCTTGTTCCTAATTCTCTGTCAAGAAATGGCAACAACGGGGATGAAGACCTCTTCGTTTCTCAATTTCTATAGATAAACCAATGGCCCTGACAAGGGAAGGATAAGGATGATCGCGCGATTTGGCAATTCCTTCGTCAATTTCAGCGATAGTGAAGGAAAATTCATCAATTTTTTTGTCAATTTCTTTCTTCAATTCCTTCGATATCTCTTCATCTAAAATTTCTTAGAATAGTGCCCAAACTGTGGCCTCAAAAAGACTGTTCTTAGCCTAAACTTAATTACGGGAGATTCTATGCAAGTTGGAATTCGTTTTCAATTACGTATATTGTATGTACTTTTATTAGCAGACATATTTCTGATATACGCCAAATTACTCTCTGCAATCATATTGAAGAGCATGACACACAAGGTGTTTGTTAAAATGCTTCACTAGGCTTTTTACTGTGCTTATAGGCATGAGCTCACCATTTTTTGAAATATAATCTGAATTACTGAGTAAGTACTTGATTTTAAGATGAATCTTGTTTGCTACCCCAGTGCACCTCAAACATAGAGGCCTAGAACTTCTCCACGAGTTAAATGCTGCACACCAGGTATGCTCACATACTATTTGATAAAATGCTTGTGTGTTTAGTTACTGATTTTTTGGAGCATAGGCAAACATTTCGAGTTAATGGTCACAAACTAATTGACAATGCTTTTCATTTTAGTACAACATGAATGACACCAGCTGGTCCTTTGCTGGTCTTTTAGTCACGAATAACATGTTACATTCCAAGACTTTGTAGTCAACATGTACGTCTCCAGTTTTTTAGCAAACATATCACCAATTGTCTTTGAAAGCTAATAATTTTCTGTGTTTTTAACTTTCATGAAGAAACAAATATACTATTGCAATAACTCATGAGCAACATGCATATCTCTAGAAAAGTATAGTACAAATTGGAAATCCAAAAGAATATTCAGGCCAAGTGCCTTCACTATTTTTTGGTATGCCCATAAAGTACGTTTGGCTAAAATGCAATAAGGACAGATTTGCGCTGTTCATTATAAATCATCCTGTGATCATAATTCCTGTTATTCTCAGGTAGAATTCAAGTCAAAAGAAACATTTTTTTCTTACATGGTTGAAGCCAATACCAGTGACTGTCCGTGAGTGAAGATAGGATGATGTTGGCTTGCCTGCTTCTTGTGGATCATTTGAATTAAGTTCAAAGATAAGTGAGAGTCATGTGGATAACTGGCCTATGTTCTTCTCTCACCAATGCTCTTGGGTACGTGGAGTGACAGGAGAAAAATTTGTAATGGTTGAACTTGATTAATCAGGATCAGCATTACCTGATTATATGATTGTGGATATTGCTGGGCAAAAAGAATCACATGGCAGTGTGATTGTTATTTCTAATCCTAGTTATACGCCAATAGTTCAGCTTTCTTCATTCAACCCCCTACTGTTTCTCAGGAGTTTGTAACCAGAGCATAAAAGATGCAGTTGAATGGCATTAAAGATGCATTTGACCGTGTAACTAAGAAGTAAAAGTTGTCTCTTCCAAGTCCCAAGAAGTCATTGACCAGGTGGGGCACGAAATTAAACAGGCATTGGCAAAAATGACTGCTTATGACCCCACCAACAGCCGCGGTTGACCAGAAGTCCATTCACACATAACTTAAGCACAAGCTAAATGCTATTGGGCCACTTACCAACAGTTTGAAGGATCACAGAAGGACTTGAACATGGGTCTTTCCAAGTGCCAAAGAACCTCTGAAAAATCTTTAATTGCTGACTTATCCAAGGCATACAGAAATGTTGAATTTCATATTGTGAATCAGATAATTGCAAGCTACTTTTACCATCAGGGCTTATTCGATCTTGAAGATAGCATGATAAATGAGGTTGGAGAACCTGATGCAGCTGCACTAAGATCTCAACTCTGGAAATGTATCATATTCTGGGAGCTTTGAGGTTCAGAAATCTTAAGCCTACTCTGATATGGGTCTCTGCAGGAGATAAACCTATCCGGATTGGTTCCAACCTTGATCTTAAGCTTTGCACACTACAGTTTGTAGAGGAAGGCTTGAGAGTTCCGCTTATTCTGAGTTGGTGTTTCCAATACATTTGGAGATGACAACTGAAGAGTTGACTTGGCAGTTCTGCACTCTCTTAGGACGGTCCTATGATAGCCCATTGAGTGTGGCAGTTGTAGCTGGAGAGGAAGGGTTGTCTACACTGTTAAATTCCATCAGAGTTGTCATTGAAGACTTATTTGTGAACTATACATGCTCAACTCACATTAACGTTTGGCCTATCTTAGAGCCACAACATAAAATTAGTAATACTAATTGATACATACATACATATGATTAATATTATCACACGTGTCACCAGAAGATCCTTTCTGCTTGTTTGAAGTTGAATTTCCAAACTTTGAAGTTTGCCCGGTGTTTTAGTGGAAATGCTCTTTTTCTCTTCGTCATTGCATATAGACCTTGCAAGTGCAGCAGGAGCAGAGCTAGAAATTATTTGTCTAACACATTATCACTTGACAGATCTAAGCACACATTCCACAGTCAGATGCTCTTGCTGTCAAGTCCATTCTGAAAAATCACCTTTAGAATAGGCTCTAAAACTTGTTTTATTACTGATGGTTCATTGACATAATTATCAAGTTTATGTAGCAAATAACACCATGTGTTCAAACAGGATGATTGAACAGATATATCACATTTACTAGACATAACGTCTATGCACTGGCCAGATAAACACCAGAATTGGAATAGTGGGTGCTGGTCCAAATGGCTTGTCAACTGCTTATGCACTGGCCAGGCTTGGTTATAATAATGTGACTGTCTCGGAGAAGCATCATACAGTTAATCGCATGTGTGAATCAGTGGAAATGGAAGGAAAATTTTACAATCTGGGTAGGCAAGTTCTTGCTGCAAGCAGCGCCCCTGTCATTTTTCACTTGGCAAAAGAGACGGGGTGTGAATTAGAAGAAATGGATTCCCACAGGCTTGCCACTATAGATCAGTCCAACGGAGAATATCGAGATCTCAAATTTGCAGATGATTATGTATCAGTGATCTCACTTACGTTGGCACTCCAAGGAAAGGCAAAGAACTGTGGTCATATTGGGGTCCATGCCATCAATGAAGTTGCTTCAGACTTAGCTCCAGAATATCTCGAGAGTCAAAGACACAAATCCGTTTCTGTGGTTCATGGTTACACTGCTAGATATGGGTTTGCTGAAGACATCCTTTATGCCTATCTTCATGAGTTAACCAGAACGTCCATGCTATAGTAGTCTTTTGCAGACGATTGCTAAATCTATTCCTATAAAACTTCAATGTGCGATCAGACGCAACTCTAACGGTGTTGTTGCTAATGCCAAGAGTTTTAATGGAGTCAAAACTACTGAGTTTGATAAGATAATAATCTCAGGTTCCTTTCCATTCAAATACGGAAGAACTTACCGATCATCATCTTCAGTTTTTACAGTTATTGATGAATACTGAGAGCAATATCATTATATCATATTTACTTCGAGTACCTTTAAGAAAATGCATGAACACTTCAACAGCCTTCAGATACAAACTCAATTTCTTTGTTTAAATTAATTGCGTGGTCTTTAGATGGGTTGAGATTCTGCAGAGTCTTCAGACATATTATATGCACAGACATACTGAAGTACGTGGAATATAGCTTTGTTAAATAATAAATAATCCTAGATGTATCACATTAGTCATGATCTTACGTGGAATATAGCTTTGCAAAGTCTTTAGATGTACTATTATATGCAAAGTCTTTGGTCATATGTATCTGTCATATGTAGCATATGACCATCTATAAATAAAAAGGCCATTTTAGTAGTCTTTGGATTATTTATAATTTCATAGCAGTATTTGGATTATTTATTAAGTATTGGTGTTTGGAGGAGAGTGAGACACTCATCTTAAACTCCAACTCAATTATAGTCTTGTAATATCAAAATCTTGAAATTTGCTATTATATAGCTTATCTTGCTATTGAAATGAGCTTCCATCGAAATAAGCCTGTTGTTCTACAAGATTGTCCATGAGGCACGGTACCTATAATTTTGCTCGACTACAGGACAATACTTGGAATTATAATCTCCGCGTTCAAAGTGATCGGTCATTTTGCAATCAAAGTTATTGACTGGAGATAAGTAGTCCATGTCATGTGATCAAAATGATCACTTATGGGGCATAGGTAGTCCATTTCCTCCGATCTAAGTGATCGAACCAGGACAGAACAGTCATTATTATAGCTTGCGAACATAGGAAGCTCAAAGGTGATCCCATTGATCAATCATCACTTTATCAATCGATTGCCACTTTATTTATACAATTCAAAATGATTGACCATCCCTTCATCTAGACAATCGAAAAGATTGATTATTAATTCATCTATACAATTAAATTGATTAATTGACTATCAATAGTTCACTAATTATCAAATCGACTGGTTGGTCACATCATTTAATTAAGGACTTATGTAAACTCAGTTCAGATAATAAAAACGGTTGATTTTAAAATAAAATAATCAATTATTCTTTCAAACCTTTATTCGAGCCTTGCTCACAAATTTAAAAGGGGGCACATGGCAAATATTATTATGGAGTTATAATGGTAACTACGTAATTACGTGCCTACCTACTACAACTCTATGCACAAGACTAACCCTAGATAAGGTTATCTCTCTCACTTTAACATAGGACACTTTTATCTAATGAATATACTATAAACATGATCGATAAAATGTTCTCCGAAATTTCAATTTTGATCACTTTTTTCCTATCTTGCAAGTACTGAAGAAATAAAATTGTTCATCAAATACTATTAATATTAACTTAATTTAAATTCAAATTAAATTAATTCTTATCAAATGAAGTTAAACAATCCAATAAGCCCTTGTAGGAAAGGCATCATTCGTTTGGTGTTCGCTGAAGTCAATGGATGTCAATTAGATTCAAATCCATGAATCATACCCCAGAATATAAACCCAATTAGACCCACAAATTAATTATACTTTAGGTTAAAGTTTAATAATTAAATATTTGATGGGTTTTGAATCTTTTTTGAATATAAAATTTGACTCAATTATTATTGAAAATATTTAGATTTGATTTGTCTATAAAATTAATCATTTCTTCATTTCAATCCTTACTGGTTGATGCTTTGTGTGTGTCATTAGTAACTATTTTCAGGTATAACCTTTGTTTTTTCTTTTTCTTTTCCATGTTAGCAGATGACATCATTTTCAAATTATTTCTAATTTTTTTTACTGATATTTTCACCTCCATGATAAGAATTATGCCTGAAAAAGTTATACACATTTTAAAAATTTTATGAAAGAACTTTAATACTTATAATATTTTCATAATTTTAAACTATATTATAATATTGTATTATGAATATTTGAATTATTAAATTATAATTATTTTTATAATATTCACATTTATTTTATAATATCATAATTATTAGTATTTTTAAAAAATAATTACTAATAATTGATAGATCTATATAGATTAATAGATTAGACATTCATTGACAAATTTATATACGAATCACGCCAGGTCAAATTATAAAAGCCTACAATAGCCTTAATCTAATAATACTTTGTAACTCATGTCGTAACTGCACATCTCCTCAAATTAATAATGGAAAACAATGTGATGTGTGACTTTATATACCAACTCTTTTAAATCAACCTTCTATTCTTCTTTTCCCATACAAACATATATAGAAGCCAAATGTAATCTGTGCGTATTTCTCATCAATAACATGCATTTCTTTTTCAGATGCTTCCTTTCAATTATCTTGGACTCTTATTTGCCTCATGAATATCTCCTTTTCTCAAAAATCTCAATTGATTTTTCATTTCCCTATAATACCTTTGTTTTGTTATGCACAAATAGAGAGAATTCATATTCATTACATTATCACTCGCATTATTGATGTATCTGTAATACTGCGATTTTCTTACTTACTTACTTACCCTGTCTTTATTACAATCATTTTTTTTTTTCTGCTATATTTTGTTTTGTACTTTTTTTTACAATTTTTCACAATCGCAACACATATGCAATCATATTTTAAATCCTTACTTCCTAGTAAACTTTTCTTTGGATGAACCACCAATTATACAATATGCATACATGGATACCACATGTGTACAGGCAGTAGCATCCTATGGGTAGAACTATGACACAAGCAAGTCATCTACGTAGTAGGAAATTCCATGCTCTAGCAAGAAATGTGGATGTTTGCAGCACCTATTATTCCGAGCAATTTGTGAGGAAGGTGTTTCAGATAGAAACAATAAAAATATAGAAAATTGTGATACTAATTACTAAACAATCATTTTATATGACATACAATTTCAAATTGTAACACCAGTTAAGGTCTAGTCATTGTAATTTAAAATATATATATATATATTTTATTTTACAAATGCCTTTTGTCCAGTTTCAAAATTAAATTGTTGTATAATCATTAATGATATTGGAGATTTATTTTCAATATTCATAACCAAACAATCGCTCATCTATGTATCTTCAATTTAATTATGTAATTGATTGTTCACAATTTTCTTGTAGAAAATACTTTTCATAATTGCAATAGACAAATGTAAAATTAATACCAACTTAACAAGTAAAAAAACTAATGAATAAATAGTTTGTTCCTACCTTAATATTTTGACAGAGAAAAATTTAGAAGTCAATGTGGACCATTTTAATCACACACTTGCAAGACATGAGACTTTTAAGAAAATCAATGTAAGGACACACCCGCTGTAAAATCAATTCCAATTGTAATTCCTCTGATTCATATTTCGAACTTCCTTCTCACGTTAATGCAAAAGAGGAAAAGAGTTGAAACTATATTCACTCTCAGATAAATAAGCTTCGCAAATCGGTAAGGAAAGACCAAAGGTATTTCATAACAATTAAATGAAAATATTCAATCTTAAACAGCTTACCATATCTCTTTTATTCTTATTCAGTTCCTTTTCATCTTAAAAAGTCCATGTCATGATTGAAATTTTAAATGACTTAACTTAATTGACAAGATTTGTTATTTTTTATTACTCTTAAGTTTGATTTCTATTGTTAACAAGATTAACAGATTAAACGATTTATAAATGTTAATATAAATCTTCAAAGAAGCTAACGATATACTTTAATTTTAAAATGAAGTAATTTATTTGCTAGAAAAAAATATTTCCACTTCAAATAAATTAACATCAGACGGATAATTTAACGTGAAAAACTTTAAATTTTAGAGAATAAAAATCACAAATGAGAAAATATTTATTATATCATCAAATATTATAGATAATGTGTGTGAAGATGTTTAATCATAATCCAACAATTTCCTAACCATTATCCTTATATCTCTTCCAAAACTTATGAAAATTCTCAAACAACCCCCATAAGCACTCATATCAAATCTCTTTTATAGCTCAAATTCTTGTCCAATACAAATATTTATAACAAAAAAATATGTGCTTGGCAAACAATCTTAATCCCAATCCAATACAAAAACTTAACTTGAATAAAGAGATAATTTAAGAAGAAACTAACACTAATTGATAACAATTAAAATTTGGATCAAACTCAACACTATCCCACTCTTAAATTTTCATTTATAAAAAAAAAACCTCATTTGAAAATCTAGAGTTACAATTCCATTAACTAGTGTAAGAACATAATATATTGCTAATGGGATTAAAGATGACAAAAATATTGTTGACGGTAAAATATGATCCGTGTAGGGAGAACCAATACTTCGGCCAACAGGGGATTCTTTGGGATCCCTGACCTGTTCTGGG
>JANHAO010015946.1:0-14601 GCA_026873985.1 Saraca asoca | reverse complement strand
TTAAGAATTTGATACAAGAAAACTCTTGAAAATTTAAGGAATCTAACATGTTTTTTCTTTTAATCATAAAGCCATCTCTGTGAGTAATTATTTCTTTTCTTATGAGTGATAAAATAACTGATTGATGCTAAACCATTGATCAATTGTTTATGTTAAAGAAAATGGATACTATGTGCTCTTATGGTAAAAAAATTGTCTTTGATAGGTGTTATGAAGGAAAAAATAGTGATTTGATTAGGAAAGCTTGGTTTTAGGATTAATTCTTCTGTGATTAAGAGTTGACTAGGCTAACATATGAAGTATGCTTAAGGAAAATAAGAGTTGTCCTTATAAATACGTGTAGTTGCACCAAAAGCATGTATAAATCTGGATGTACAAGTTGAATCATGAGCATGATCATGTGCCCAGAAACTGAAAGTCAAGTAGAATTGCAAGGAACAAATGTGAAGGCTTCGATTTGACTTGAGCCAAAATAGTTCAAATTGCGAGTCTGCTTATCAAAACTTTCAGGAAGTCTAGGATTATATGTGATTCATGAGTCAAAATGAAAACAAGGCTAGAAGAGGTTAATTCAAATCATGTATGAACAAGCTAAATTTTCAATTCAAATCGTAAATGCCTGAAAGCATACTTTATTTTTGCAATCAAAATCATGAATTATGTGTAAGGAAGGGTGATTCAAATTGTAAACTCTGAAATTGAAATATAAGCTAGAATAGTTTGGAAACACTTATAAATTGATGATGTATCACCTATAGCATTCCTTGATAACTGTATGGATAATGTAGTGGGGTTTGGAAGTGATTAAATAATTAAATAGTTGGGTAATAGAAAATTAACATTGTGAGAATATATTGGGTTTTGAGAAGGTAAACTTGTGAAAAATAATAAATGATTTGGATACTTGGATGGACAAAATAAATAGTGATGCTATGATAAAAATATGGAAGATAATATGATGGTGGGTGATTATGCATTATGCGATATGAATTATAGCTAATTCAGATATAACAATTAAGAAATCTGGAATGGGTAACTTATAAGCGAATAATAATGTACTTAATGATTGGTTATTCATATTGATACTATGGTATTAGTCCTGATGGCTATTATAATAATGGGGCAAGAAATGTGTGGTTGTATTAATGATGGAATGCGATCCTTGTAAATTAGACTGTGATAAGGAACATATAGTTTTGATAAGATAAGAATTAATAATGTAATGATTAAGGTAATGTGATGTGACATCATTTAAAGGCAAGTCTCTAAAAACTTAATGATTTACTTATGGAATTTAGTATGAGAAATGAAAATTAATAATGATAAAAATGTAATTGAATGTTAATTTGGAAACATGATTGTTATGAGAAGAGATAATGTTTGAAATTTGAGATTTTCCCTATGAGTTGATATGTGATAAATGATGATGAGAAAATGTGATATAGAAGGTTGATGAAATGTAAACGATAGATATCATGATAATGTAATGGAAAAATGTGTGCTTTTGATGGAAATAGAAAATGAATTTTGTGATGTGACAAAGATGAAAGATTGAGATTATGATTGAAATGTGCACTCTATGATATAATTGCTATAAGAATGATATTGCTAAATGCTTGAAAAGCTCTTATAAGACTTGAAATGTGAATGATGGGATGAGATGGGAAAAATGAACCAAATCTCAGATTTATACATTCCAATATGAAGAAAGTGGTATAAGGAGGGAGCCTGGAGGAAAAATGCTGGGTTTGTACAAGATAAGATGGGAATGAAGTAAAAAGGAGGATTTTGAATGTTATTATTCATTTCTGCTTATGCATTTGAATTGTTATGCCATAAAATGCTAAATCATAATATGATAATATAAACTAAAAATATGGTGCGTGATGTTAGCTATTAAAGCTATATTGCTCGTGATTTATTCTAATGTATTAATGATAATGTTGAATGGCGAGAACTAGAGGTTGGTTACTTATGTAACATGTGAAACACTAAAATATGATGCAATGTGATTAGATAACATCATGGATGATGATGATGATGACTTGAGACCGTGAGAAAATTATGGTTCTTTATAATATGCCAATGAGCGTGTGGGCATCATTATTTTCTTTGTTTCTTACCTAGATTATTATATTATAAATATAGAATTGTGGAATAATGAAATTTGATATCATAAGAATTAATGTTAATGGCTTTAAGCCAAATGCAAATCATGATTCTTTATATTTGTTAGTAATAACTTGGGTGGTCTCAACTTGATGATAGTTGTAACCTCAAGGTTTAGTTATGAGTACAAATATGAATGAGTTAAATTATGATGATTATCCATGTACATTTCTTGATGATGTGAAAATTCATAAATTAGGTATGGATTTATCTCATTGAGCCTAAGATTCAATCTTCTATGGATTATTTTTCATATTCTCAGAATGTTGCTGCTGCTCCTCCATCAGAATGTAAGGATGGATCCTAAATCTATTGAAATAATAGTTGACATGTTCACAATGACTATAGTTAGTCTTTGGAAGCATGTGAGGATAGAATTCATCATATGAGCATATTGTTTTGAAAATTTGATATAAATCTAAAAGTTTACTATATCATGAGCATGTATCATATGTGGGACGTGACACTTGTGCATTACATAATTATGTTTAAATCTCGATATTTTCCTTTCCTTTCATAAGACTATAATTTCTCAACGAATTAATTAAATTAAATAAAAGAAATCTAAAAATATTGAAATAAGTATGAACAGTAAAGGTTAATAGAAATAGGAACAAAAATTGGTAATTATCAATCAAGGATTGATATTTATACCGGTCATGACTAAAAAATTTAGGTTGTGGTATCCACTAACACCATTGTAAATAGTTTTATCTAACAATGAGAGGTAATATCCTTTCTTGGCATTATTAGACTTTACGACTTTTCAATTTAGAGTTTATAAATGTTTTGGCATTTAGAGGATTGGCAATGCTTTTCAAAATAGTTTTATCATTGGTATATGTCACAACCATCAAGTACACTCTATTAGAGTGTGTCTATTTTTCACAAAGAGCCTTTACACAGTTGTAAGATTATCATCTATCTTCGGCTCTCCCTCTCTTTATGTCAAATATAATATGTGGTGATTGTTAGATATGATATTAGCAATTCTACCAAGATATCTACTACTTAGTCAAGCTCTCATAGTTAGTCCTATTTACCATTTTCATGGTAATTAATTGCATAAGTAATGAAAGACCGAGAAAATAAAAATTTATGAAATTCATCATAAATTTCCAAAATGTATGTTTAACATAGTTATGTTATAATATTTCCTCAATAATGATGTAATTCTAAAAAGTATTATACTATGAAACCTAACACTGATAGGGTGTTTAAGTCTTCATAATAATACAAGAATTGGATTCTACATTTCTAAAACTTAACATTGATAAAGTATTTAAAAATTTTAGGAACATAATAAGCAATCCTAATACTCATTTTATCGCTAATAAACTATGTTAATAATATTATATTTGTGAGTTATATATATTAATAACATAGCACTCTTCTAGATACAATTTCAAAGTTTTTATTTTGGTAAAATTTTATGCAACTAGTCCCTATGATATGTAACTACACAATTGCACAAAATCTAATGGCATAACATAAGTAACATCATTCTTACATAATTCTAATTTTATGCATATAATTATGAAAAATTCAAATAATAACTAAATAATATCCAAAAAATTTAGAAAATATTATAGATAGTTGTCCAATATGTAGGAAACACATAGTAAAAAATATAAGCCAAAATAACATCAAATAATTACTCAAATAAATTGGATAAATATTACATAAAATAATTTTATTTCAAGAAAATTCTAGAAAAATCTTCAAAAATTAAAGCTTGGAGAGTGAAGCTTGGCAATACAAGTATTGCTGTGAATGGAGCTTTCCATGGTGGCATATGGTGTGCATGCACCCAGGATGCTCATGGGATTGTTTGTAACTCGCCTACATCATTTTTTTTACCTAGTTCTTGTTGTTCGGGTTTGTGTGACTTGACTTCAATGCTTTTTAACTCAATTCCAATTCTCCCAAATTTGGCCATCTTGATTCAAATTGTAACATAGATTTTGTTTCGTGAATTAATCTACATCTAACCCCTTAATTAATTTGAGAAAACTTGAAATTTTTTTTCTGTAATTTGGTCATGAAAGCACCAAAACTAGACTAGGTAAAATTTCTTCCAATCTTTCATATAAAATAGTGATTGCCCTTCAATTTTTGTTACATTACTTTGTGGTTTGCTTAAATTGTCATTTTAACACAAAATCATCAATCAATTTAAATAGAACTCCAAAAATTAGATTGAATTTTGACAAAAAAAAAAGGTGGAATTCAATATATCATTCATTTATCAATTTTTTTCAAATTAAATTGGGCTTTTATAGGGCATGAGCATTTAAAACAGAATGACCAATTAAATTAAAAAAATAGCACAAATTGTGTTCAATTTGGAAAAATTCCTTTTCTGGAAAAAAAAACTTAAAAAATTGATTTCATGATTTTATTTTAATCACAACAAAATATACAAAATTCTCATAATCATTCACACATAATATATCAACAATAATTAGAAAAATACTTGTACAAAACCCATAATATATCTTACCACAAATTATATATTCTTCAATAGATCAAATACACAAAATTGTCAAATAAATTTGCATAAATTTGAGCCTTGAAATATAAAAGAAAAATTGTCTCTAATACCAAATGCTAAAATTGGATAAAGAAATTTAGCCAATAATCGAATATTTTATTCATGTCACAAAGCATCTAAATTTGTACAATAAAACAATTAACAAAGATATGAGTACCTGGTATTGGTTGCAAAAATTATGAAAGCAAATCCTCTATGCCAAGTGTATTACTCACATGCCTTAGCATAGAGAAGAAGATGAAAAATAATTTTGCATCCTTAATGGGGAGGTTATAACTCTGTTTAAGGTGTAAATAGGGACATGTTGTCATGACTTATTTTTTTTGGCCATGACCAGTGTGAATATCAACTTCTAATTGATAGTCTCTAACTTTAATTTGTCTTTGACCTTTTCTACGAAAACAACTTTCAATCTTTCTAATTGAATTTCCTTATTCTCAGTTGATTGGCTACGAAATAATTAAGCATATAAAAAGAAAGATAGGCACATTGGACTTTAATCATAATTCCATTTTACACATAAAGCTTTACTTAACAAGGCTCATGCTAATCTAATAAACACTCAATCAATTTTTTTTTCTATCTAGTTTTTGACAGATCTAACACAATGTTTGACCCAACTTAATATGATGATGTATGAACTTCATCTAGTACTCTTTTAAAGTGGTTCCTATGGTGGTGGTAAAGATATCAATAGAAATTTCCATGGCTCATTGTTCATCCTTACTTCTTAAGGTGTGGGTTATCGATAATATCTTGAGAATTTGAAAAATAATCCATAAAAGAGTGAATGTGGGGCTTAGTGAGATAAATCTATACTTAACTTATGAATTTATCAACATTTAGCCATACAAATATACATCATATCACCAGAGAGCATAAATTATGCCAAAATTAATGAATAAATCATAAAGACTGAGAGAACCTACCTCCAAGTGACATCACAACACATTCTTATTGTCATATTATAAAGAACTATGATCTTCTCATGGCCTTAAACCATCTTCATTAATCATTATATATGCAGACCATAATACACTATTACTTTTTAGCATTTCACATAAATCAACTTTCATATATATATATATATATATATGTCCATATCATATCATCATATTGTAATTTAGCATTTCATAGAATACCAATTCATGCAAAAGTAAAATAAATAATAACAATCCAAAATCCTCCTTGTTACTCCTTTTAACTTTACATTTGTTATAGGCATTTTCTAATATTATGTGAAATAAGCTGGCAAAAGCCTAGCAGACAAGGCCCAACTAATAGAGGCCCAATCCACATAAGAGAGAAGCTACTCCAGGAACTAGCTAAAGTTTACTAATTGCACAAACCAAGAAAAAGCCAACCTACAGGGGCCAATTGACAAAGAGTTTGAGGAAGCCGTCTTGCAGGATTAGTTTTTATTTATATAATACTCTATGTAATAGCTTAACCATGGAAAAATAGAGAGAAAATTCATTGTAAAAAGGAGAGGAGAGAGTTTGAGAGATAGGGGACTTGCTAGAAAGAAATCTCTATAAAAATATTATACACAACAAATATTTTTCCAGCAATAACATCATCTGTAGACGTAAGGGTCAATGAATAGACTTTAGCTGAACCACGTAAAAAAATCCTCTTTGCCTTTGCTGTTCTTCCTCTCCATTTCCTCATCTCTCACTTATCCAATCAGTCTATAGTTTGGGGTTCAAGAACTATTCTGGTTGACTAAGATTTGGGTCTATTGAATCAAATTTTATCATCAACATTTTGGCATGCCCAGTGAAACCTTATTTGCATCCTGGTTAATTTTATGTTCAATAATGAAGGCCTTCCTATCATTCATTGTCTGAGTTACCATCTATGTCATCTTCATCCTCAGTATTAGCATTATAATTAGATTCCTTACTACCAACATTGAGCCATTTGCGCATAGCCACTCTAGTCTAGAGTATCTGTTGTTGTTGCTCTGTTCTCTATTTCGTGTGTTAGAATGACTATAGATAAGAAGTAATTAAGAAGAATATTTAATTTGTAATAAACTATAAGTCCAAGACGGTCAAGAAGGAAACCTCTACATAGCCTTCCTTCTCTTTCATTTGCTCTTGAAATTGAAACCAAAAGCCAGTAACACCACCAACACTAGGTCTACATCTCAATGAGCTTGCACTGGCATGCAATGAAGCTTAGTTCAATAACGCCAAAGCCTCTAACAGTTGGAGGAACCACAGGGAGATTGGCTTGTGAAGGCCTTGAGCCTATGAGAGCTTCTTTTCAGTGTTAGTATACTTTTGGATGTGTGAGCATAGTAGCCATGTAGTTGGGTTCATGTCGTGACTAACGAGCCCGTATATAGTAACATGCAGCGCCCAAGTTTAATATTGTGCTCGCACCATGGCCATGCAATGCAGCTGGGTTCGGTGATGCACCTAACATCCATGCAACAAGGCCTAGCTTGATGGGTGCAGCGAGGCCGAGCTCGAAGGGTGCAACAAGGCTGAGCACAATGGCGAGCTCGCATTGTTTGCTAAGTGTTGAAACTAATGTAGGTCATCAGTAAGCAGTAATAGCATCATTCTGAGCTTAGTTTTGGGTATGAGATTGGTGCTGAGTTCGTATACAGTGGCCATGCAATAAGACCAGACTAAAATGCGTCTCTAAACTGTGTTGAGCTAAAGGGCACTAGACTAAAGCACAGCATCATAAGCTGAAGTGCACTAGAAACATCTGTGAGTTGAAGTGAGGAGTTGTTGTTGGGATACCCCATCAAGGCCTTGAGCCAGTGGAAGCACTTCCTCTCAACATTAGTTTCATTCTGCACGTATGTGAGCATGATGACGAGCCTACCCAGTGACCATGTGGTAGCTCAGTTCAATGACGAGCCTTCTTCAGCCAGGTAGTAATTTGGGTTGATGGCGAGCACCCATAGCAGTAATGCAGGATAGTTTAATAGCAAGCCCATGCAGTAGCTATGTAGTAACTTGGTCTGGTGCTAAAGCTCGTAATGACCATGTAGCAATAAAGTCTGGTGATGAGTTCGAGCACACTAGCCTTGCAGCAATGGGGATGGCGATCTCACAACAGCCTACAGCAAGCCCAGGTTTGGTGATGAACTCATTTAGTTGCTATGCAACAAAACTCAATTTGAGCTCACATTGCCTTGTAATGAGACCAAGTCCTATAGCGAGCTTACATACCATCTGCCAAGTGTTAAAAATGATATAGGTTAGTATCACTAGCAATGTGGTGTTAAGCTCGTGCATGTAGATTATCAATTGTGGAGCTCATACTTGGGCCATACAATGATCGGGCTTGATGAGCTCACACATGTAACCTATTAACTATAGAGCTCGTTGACCTACATGGGCCACTAGCTATGATGTTTAGGGAAGCACACTTACAGAATGCTTATCCAGTCCTTCTTAGTCATCGGGTCAGTTCAAGAGTCAGAATTGTGCTCCAAAAGGCTATTTTCACCATTCCAACCACTATGCTACAATGAAGTGCAACAACTATAAGCTGAGGCTGAATGCCTTACCACATCCAACAACTACCTTCTTCGAACTGAATAGCTCGTAGGTCCAGTTTTATAGGATAGTCTCATTTCACAGACTAGCCTTTAACTAAACAAGTTCTCTGCGATCAAGCCCCTATCGATCTCCAGATCGTCCTTTCGATCCTTGCAGGCTTAATACCAAAGCAAACAAACTTGTGAAGTTATGGCAATTACCTGCATCATCACTTCTTAATTCACATCAAGCTCTCAATATTGGTATAATTGCTGGTCTATTGGCTTGAAAGGGATGATATAGAGATTTTGCCATACTAGCTTCAGCAACAGCACTACTTCCTATTTGGATGAGCTAGATACACACTTATCTTTGCTTTAAATATTTTATTACTGCTAGTTTTCATTCTCTTTTGTAGGGTTAAAGCTACATCCTTTCTTAATAGAATATTATACTAGAAGTGAGCTCTCGCCCATCTAATCTGGAAAGAACATTCAGCCTGATGAGGTCATGGCACACCTTATCAAGAATACCTATCAAATATACATTATCTTGCTTGAGAAAATATACATTATCATAGTTAGCTAATTGGATGCACATTGATGCAACTTATTAAGCACTCAATTCATGCTAACCAAGGCATTGAAATTCATTGCCTGCCTAAGCAACGAGATTACTGGCTAAGGGCACACTTATATGCCCTATTATTCTAAGGTATAACTCTCATATGGCCTCATATTTAAAGGCACATCTCCCATGCAACCTATTGCTCATAGCTCCCATTTGACCTCATACTTAAAGGCCCAGCTCTCATGCGGCCTCATATTTAAAGGTGTAGCCCCTATGTGACTTATGACTCACAGCTTTCATGTGACCTATTAGTCACAGCTCTCATACAACCTCGTGCTAGTTCAAGCACATCTAATTGCCCACTACGCACCCATCTTGGCTTGGGTGTACCTAATCACCTACCAAGCACATAATCTCATGCCAGTTCAGGTGCACCTAATCGCTTATTGATCACCTATCTCAGCCTGGGCATACCTAATTACCCATTGAGTACTTGATCTCATGCTAGCTCAGGCGCACCTAATCGCTTATTAAGCACCCATCTTGGCCTGGGTGCATCTAATCACCCACTGTGCACTCAACCTCATGCCAGCTCAAGTGCACCTAATTGCCCACTACGCACTCAACCTCATACTAGCTTGAGCGCATCTAATTACCTACTACGCACCTGACCTCGTGCCAGCTTGAACACACCTAATCACCTATTGAGCACCTAAACATGTGTCAGCTGAGATGCATCCGTGCGACCTACCTAGGCAATCAAACTCAAGCTAATTAAGGCACAGTTCTCATGGGACCCAATCATCCGATCTACTGGTTGTTCAACTCGGCACATATCCTCTTTAATTATGCTATATTCATTGAAGTCGATTGACTTGCCAGGCATACATTTTGATTAATGTTTTATTGGCCGAAGCCTATTTATATTAATTTGATCTGTGCCATCCGAGGGTCGACTGACCTACTGGGTACTTATTTTAATTGTCTATTAAAGCTATAGCTTGTATGAGCTTATTCATGATAACCAAGTTATCTTCTGCTACACATTAAGTATTCAATCCATTAGAAACCTCATTCATCGAGAGAAATGTACATATGAGCATTCAAGAGATCAAACTCAAGATAGTAAGATAGTATGGCATATTGAGCTTTTGCCAACAAACTATAACTCCCATTTTGTAAAGTGAACTGAGAGTTGGAGGGCTTATATTATAAATATTTTTTGGTACTATGTGAAATGGGCTGGCAAAAGCTCAGTAGATAAGGCCCAGTTAATAGAGGCCCATTCCATATAAGAGAGAAGCCACTCTAAGAACCAGTTAAGGTTTGTTGATTGCACAAACCAAGAAAAAGCCAACCTGTAGGGGTTAAGTGATAGACAGTCCATAGAAGCTGACTTATAGGGTTAGCTTTTATTTATATAGGACTCTGTGTAATAGCCTAGCTATGGAAAAATAGAGAGAGAATTCATTGTAAAAAAAGAGAGGAGAGAGTTTTGGGAGGTAAGGGGCTCGTTAGAGAGAAATCTCTGTAAAATACATAGCAAATATTTTTCCAGCAATAACATTATCCATGGACGTAGGAGTCAATAAGCAGACTTAAGCTAAACCATGTAAAAAAATTCTCTTTGCCTTTATTGTTCTTCCTTTCCATTTCCTTATCTCTCACTTATCCAACCAATTTGCAGTTTGGGGTTCAAGAACTGTTCTGGTTGACTAAGATTTAGGTCTATTAAGCTAAAATTTACCATCAACAACATTACACAAACCCAGCCATTTCCTTTTAGGAACTTGCCTCATACCATTCACCATATTGGAATGCGCAGATCTGGGATTTGGTTTATATATCTCATCTTATCTATCAAAAAATCTCGTTCTCATCATTTGCCATTTCATGTCTCATGGGAAATTTTTCAAACATTTCAAGAGTATTATTCCTCATCACAACTACACCACATAATTCATCATAATCACATGTTTTTATCATAGTATCATGATATCCATTATTCACATTTTATCATTCTCATGTATCACATATTATCACCATTGTATATTGCATTTCTTTGCCATTATACATCACATATCATCATCTTATAAGGGATATTCAAACTTAATAATATTCTTACTCATAATATTTGTATTGCAACATTTACATTTAATCACAATTTTACTTACATAGGTCTCATTCTTTCACATTATAACCACACATAGTCCTTGTCACATTAACATAACAAGAATCATGATTATTTTCATAACATCAACGAATAGAGAATAGCAGACTAATTCACATGTTGTTACCATTATAACCATACATTCTATGTTATAATACTATATGGATTACCCATGTAACTATTATAGCATTTATGAACACATGATTGTAAGATTGATTAATACTAGTTTAGAGGTTAACCATTTGGGATCTTTTATCGATTATATTCAATTTGGTTAAATTTCATATAGGTTTAGACCTAAAGAAATGAGGGATGTCTTAATGTGAAGTAAGTTTAAGCTAGAAAGAAGGAAAATTTTAATGGTCCGATTAGAATCAAAGGCAGGATCATTGGTGATGTTTGAGTAGAATCACAGAATTCAAATACAAAGGGTTTGATTCAACTCAGGGAAAATCAATTGAAAATGTGTGTCTATTTGCCAAAATTTGCAATCATTCGGGAAGTCCAACTACAAACACAAAAAAAATTGTGATCAAAATCAAAAAATAGGGTATGCAACATTGATTTAAATCACACAAATCTAGTTCAAATTCTAATTTGAATCATAAAAATAAAATGGTTGGGATTCTACGAGCCTGATCATGGGTTTAGTTCAAAAAGTTGTAATTCGACTCACACGAGTAGAAATTTATAGGAAAATAGTAGAAAAATAGGGAAATAACTTCCAATTCAGCCTTACACTATAGGATCTTAACTTAACATATCTTCAGAGCATAAACATGCATGTAACTCAACTATTACAATAGAAAACTAATCCTTATATTCTCAAATCTATTTAGCCTCCAGCTTTGCCACATAATCTCAATTGTTCATTTTTCCTTAACTTACACCATATTTATTAGATCTAAATAATAATCACACAAAAATTCATAAGAAAGGTAAGACTCACTCAACTTGGTAGCTGGTAACAAGAGATCAAATCTAGTTCCACCAAAATCTTTAATACTCTTCATAAACTAAGAAAAAGAGCATATTAGCTTCCTAAATTTTCAAGGTTTTTCCTTCCATCAATCAATCATGTAGTATTAGATTTTGGCTTCAATGCAACAAAACAAGTTACATCTAATTGATCCAAGCTCTAGAACACCAGAAAAATCAAGTTAATTCATAGGTTAAATAATGACATAAATAATAACTAAAAATTTCAAAAAATTCATAACTTAAAATTTTCTCCATGAATCATCAAGATCTTGGTATCAATTTGAAGAGAATGAAGGAAGGAATTAACTGTAACAATAAGAGAAAATAACATGGAAGAATGAAGGCTTTTCTGAAAAGAAAGAAACAGAGTTGTAGAGAGAAAAGCTTTACTTGTTGAGGAAGATGAAATGTTGCATGGAGCACCAGGTAAGTTAGAGAAAATGAAAAGGGAACTGACTAAGGAAGGGCAAAATAGAAAAAGAAAAAGTTAAATTCCTAACTTTAACTTAATTGCAATATTTCCTCTTTTAGCATTTTTCCTTATTTTCTCTACTCTAAGCTTAAAATTAATATATTCACCGATTATCAATGGTCATGAAATTTTACTACAAATTAGTTAGATTAATTACCTTTGTAATGACTATACTTTGAGCCTAAAATTAACATATTCACCAATCACCAGTGGTCATGAAATTTTACCACAAATTAATTAGATTAATTACCTTTGCAATGACTATACTTTTACCCTTGGTGGTTACCTATAGCCCTAATTTCATTTTTTTCAAAGTTTTCTAAAAATTAAATCTTGAAAACAAGAATTTAATTTTATAGGCATCCATAATGGAAACTTTGATTTTTTTGAAATTTTTTAAAATTTATATAATCTATTTCTATTATATTCAAATGCTTACAGTTTTAGAATTTGTTTCAAAAATTTTTAATTTCCCCTTTTTCAGATTTGTAAAGCTATTTTATTGTCAAACTTAATTTTAGAAAATTTGGGGTATTGTAGCTTTTTACCATATCTTATAATGTGATCAAGAAATTGATATGGGGTCCTGAATAAAATCTATTTCTACATATTAAGGTAGCTTCAATTTTAGAAACTCATGAATAATCTTCAACCTATTCTCTTGTTCATTCTTAGTAGGAGAAATACAATTTCTTTCATTTCATTTACACCTATGAGGCTCTCTATTCTGATCTTGATTTTAATGTGGTGTTAGTGCTTGTATAGGGTGATTCATTGCCTATTGAACTAGGTATCCTGCCCATTGAGGGACTTCAAGAATATCACCAACTTTATTGTGTGAACTAGTTTGTCTAATAGACGATCCTTCGTTACCATGCTCAGATTTTTGGCTTTCCTGCCTTTTAGTTCTTACTATAATTTATATCACAAAATTAATCAGATTCTCAAGACATACAAAGATTCTAATTTAATTATGCTAAACAACATAGATTTCACCAGGTCAATGAGAATGATATTAACAATATGTGCTTCTGGGTGCACATGTGCTACTGATATTATTCCTTTTAACTCATGATAAAAGCAACACCACCACAAGACAACTCTAAACTACTCTATATGCAGGCCTATACCTATAGATTTAGCCTAAACTATGCTCTAATACCGCACATATTGTTATACACCAGAAATGCCCTCGTACGGACAAGTCCTCGAGGACCCAAAAGCCAGCCCTCGTGTCTCAGCAAAGAGCCTTCAAGAGCTCAGGCAAACAACAACGAGCACATCAGGGGCCAAACTCTGTCCCAACCACCTCGCTCGAACCGTGGTATGAAAGACCATGCCTCAGCAACAGCACGACTCTGCGACAATAGGCTCAGACATCAGATCAGCGACCGCTCCCTTCACGCTCGCCCCCTCGTTGCAGCAAACCTAAAATGACTTCCCCAAGAAGCTCTCGCTTGAGACAGCAAAGCATTTCTGCCTGACACAATGACAGCTACGAAGCCTACTTGTCGGCCTAAGAAGGCCTACTTCACAGCCCATTACCGGAATACAGACCTCTTAGTGTCTTTTCTACATTTAATTGATGTAACACAACTGTAGCTAGCATTAAATGCATTAAATACATGCGTGCTCTCCTCCTTCTATAAATAGGATTGCCTTGTTAGCAGAAGGGGGTAAAAGAGATAGGCCAGTCTTGTACACAAAACTTCTACATATTATCAATAAAATCTCCACCATGAACGTAGGGTCCGGTGCCGCCCGGATTTGGCCGAACCACGAAAAAACATTGTCTTTCCTCCTCCCTCTTCCTCTTGGCTATCCTCCATAACACTTCAAGAGTGGCATTGATTCTTGAACTCTACATCCTATTGGCTGAAGTCTGGTTCCTCCTACACGGACCATATTTCACTGTCAACATCTTTTGGCGCCGTCTGTGGGGATCATCCACTCTTTGAAGTCTCCACTGCTGTTCAGCAATGGCTCAAGGAAGAGCAACTCAGAGCTCTACAGTTATGACATCTCAGCACACTGCCATGCCTGGGATGCAAGAAGAGCAAACACCTAACCAAACTCAATTGGCCTTGGGAAACACAGTCAAGGACTTGACTGAGATTGTTAAAGCACTTGCCCAGGCACAAGTACAAAGTGCCCAAAGACAAGAAAAGATCATGGCGCA
>JANHAO010015945.1:0-14609 GCA_026873985.1 Saraca asoca | reverse complement strand
CATCTTAATTATGCATAGATCATAAATATGAATATAATATGCAATATAAGATGAATATTTAACCTTTAGTATCCAAATCCACAAATCGCTTAGTTATAGATGCAATAAAGCCTAATCAAATTGACTCTATGGCACCTATATAGACAACTAACAAAATATACATTGTCATAGTCTGCTAGCTGAGATGTATCCGTGCAACCTACTGGGCATTCAACCTAACAAACATACATTGTCATGGTCTGCTAGCTGAGACACATTTGTATGACCTCTTGGGCACTCAACTCGTGCTAGCTAAGGCGTATTCATGTGACCTACTGGGCACTCGACTCATGCTAGTTGAAGCGCATTCATGCGACCTACTAAGCATTCAACTTAACAAATATACATTGTCATCCTTGACAAATATACATTGTCATGATTTGCTAGTTGAGACGCATTCACGTGACCTATTGGGCACTTGACTCGTGCTATTAGGCATTCAACTCATCTTACTGGGCACTCGACTCGTTTCAGCTAAGGCGCATTCATGCAACCTACTGGGTGTTCAGCTTGATATATTTACAAAGTCATAATTTGCTAGCTAAGGCACATTCACGTCAACATTTTGAATTATCGTCAACAACCTACCAAGCATTCAATTCATCAAAAACCTCGTTCACTAGGGTCAAACAAGCATATGAACATTCAAAAAATGAAACTTAGAATTACAGAAGTCTAAATGACAGCATGACAAATCAAACTTTTACTAGCAAACTATAGCTCCCAGTTTGCAGATCGCACTAAGAGCTGAGGGGCTAATGTTGTGGATATTTTTTGAAACTATATAAATGGGTTGATAAAAGTCTAATGGACAAATTAGCTGATAAAAACTCAGTTCATCCAAGATTGAAATCGTTGGATCAAGGCATCAGGTCGTCAAACATGAATTTGGGTCGCTGGTTAGCAAGGGTCAAACTAATAGTCTCAGGTTGTTGGGGATAAGGCCTAACCCGCAACCCAAGCACGTTTACTTAATGATTAATTCAAAGAGATCCGTTCAATTGCCTATTTTTATGAGAGTTTGTTATAATCGTTAATCTTTATCCGTAGGGTGATCAATATTAATTTAGGATTCTTTTCAGTTATTGAGTTATATCAAAACTGTAATGTCCCAACTATTATAACAGGGGTTGAAATAATTGTATAAAGGACATAATCAATCATCAAATACAAAACTCTTAATCAAAAGCTTGAGAAATAAAATAACCATGGACGTAAAACATTACACTCGGTCCAATCACGTTAAAAATTTCTGGTATCTTCTTCCCTTCTCTCCCCCTTTACATTTAATCTGTAGTTTGGGATTTCTAAACTTTTTGGTTGATCGAATTTGCACGGTAACAATAGTCATATTACATTTATAAGAAATGAAAATGAAACAAAATTATATCTATATATTTATCATCTTATGAACTTTTGTTCTTAAAACATTTAGATATTTTTTATTTTCTAATTTTCATAATGTTTAAATATTTTAATGAATACTTGTTTTTTAAATTTGAATATTACATAAGATTTAGGTGTAATGTTTACCTGCAACCTCCATGCCATTTGAAAATTATAAAAAACGGCGGTTATCTTTATCATACAAATTTGCAATGCATAATTACGGTTGTTTAAATTTTGTAGTAAGAGATTTATCTAATATTTCTTTTTTTTTTATGGAGACAATTATGTATTTTTAATTATTTTCTATAATAAAAATATTATTTAATATCAAAAGAATTGTTTAGTATAATCCACACATCAGTCAAAATACAAGGTAATATATATAATATCACCTTAATATGAAGGCATAATTTGCGAAAGTCAAAATTTATAATTTTGTTTCTTAATCTGTAAGATATGAAAAAGCATTCCTAAATTATAAAAATGTTTATGAAAATTTTTGAATAATATTTTATCTATACATTGTCATCTTTTTATTATATTATTTAGAAATAAAATTATATATAGAAACAAATAAAATCATATAAATAAAATATTATTAAGGTTACGATAAGTATTTTTATAATTCAAAAATTGGTTTATTAATATTTTATAATTTCAAAAATAAAATTATTAATTTCCTAAAAGAAAAAAAAGTTTAAATTTTGTTATTATATATGGTAAAAAGAATATATAAATTCCTTAAATTTGCTTGGTTAGCACCACAAAGTTGTCAATTTTCTTGACTGTTGACCCACTTAAATTCCCCGTGCCCACCTGAAAGACAGCCACCGTCCACTTTAGTCTTCTTAGGTCAACTAGTTAAGAACACAATCTTAGCCGTCGATATTACTGACTTTTTCCCAATAATTTCTCCGTACAGAAGAGGCCCCACAATAATTCATGATTAGTTATTCTATTCAAATCACAGGCCCTTCAAAGAACACCGCGTTACCTCCTTTACAGAGAAACAATCCAATAATATTTGATTTTTTTTTAATTATTATTTTACTCAATAATTCAAATTATATTTCTTTTAAATATTTTGTTTTTACGGTGATGTGGTTTGCTTAATTCGAATCCAGCTCTCCCAGATTGTAACTGCTGCTGCTACTTCTCTTTCCTCGTCTTTTTCACTGTTCCGTCGCTCTCCTTTGCTTCTTCAGATCGGTGACGCTGCTGATTTTGTTCAGCCAAATTTTCTAATCCGAGGTAATTAAATGATTTATTGTTTAATAAAGGTTTATCGGTTTGGGTGGATATCGATGGGATTGACTTTTGGCTGTAAAATTTTCCTTTGGGCATTCATAATTTGATGTGGTTTTTGTCGCAATCGCAGTGGGTATTTCGATGCCCTGTTCCTTTATTCTTGTTTTTCTTCTATCTTTGATTGAGTTGAATGCGTTGTGTATTCATTCTGATTCGATCTGTGGTTTTCTCGAATTGAAATTATGGGTTTGAATTTATGATTAGTTCATGTTAGTTGGTTGGTTAAATTGGTTTCACTCTGGTATGGAATTGGTTATTTGGAAAATACTGAAGGTCACAAAAACCAGCTTTGCTAAGTCAACTCAGCTGTATGCAGTTGAGTGGAGATTACTTGGTTTATATGAAGTCCAGAAATTATCTTTCTAGTGTATGGTAATAAGGAATAGTTTGTGGCGGAAAGAACTTAATATGAATTTTGATTTGAGTTGTAGGGGAAGAAAACTTGTCTTTGACTGGTACTTTTGCGGAAAGCTGCCTTGGTCAATTTCTAGAATTCTAAAATATATCACTTAGTTTAAGCGATGACTACTATTATAATAGGTATTTGTTTTAGGATTATTTTCTATGTTCGTTTCACCTAATTACATTAGTAGTGTTGAAGTTTAAAACTCTTATCTTCATGTGTTGTTTGTTTGATGAAATGAAGAGCTTTAATTTTTTAATTGACATGTTCAATTAATTAGTGTTTCCACATGCCACTAATTTCCCATTAATCTCGAAGATATATGATTGAAAAATTTCTTTCTTTCTTTCTTTGTGCTACCGATCATATATGATGGGAATATGGGATAATACTAGGTTGTTGTTTTTGTCTTTCTCTGTACAGTATGATTATATATGATGGGAATATGGGATAATACTAGGTTGTTGTTTTTGTCTTTCTTTATATTGCTGAAGCATAACTTCTGAACTCACTTGCCATTAGTCAATTACTGGATCTGGGTTTGGGATGCTGTGAAGGTTTGCTTCTTTGATGGACTTGTAACCATAATTTTCAGTGACTTAACAATTAATTATTTGGTGCTGTCAGGTAGAGCATGGCAATGGAAGTCACCCAGGTGCTTTTGAATGCTCAATCTATAGACGGGACTGTGCAGAAGCATGCTGAAGAAAGTCTCCGACAATTTCAGGAGCAAAATCTTCCCAGTTTCTTGCTTTCTCTCTCTGGAGAGTTAGCAAGTGATGATAAACCAGTTGATAGCCGGAAGTTGGCTGGTTTGATTCTTAAAAATGCATTGGATGCTAAGGAAGAAAGCAGAAAGCGTGAGCTGGTTCAAAGATGGTTGTCACTGGATGCTGCAGCGAAGACCCAGATAAAAACATGCTTGCTGCAAACGCTATCCTCTCCTGTTCCTGAAGCTCAGTCTACTGCTTCACAAGTTATTGCTAAAATTGCAGGAATTGAGCTTCCTCAGAAACAGTGGCCTGAGCTGATAGGTTTGCTTTTATCGAACATTCATCAAATACCAGCTCATGTCAAGAAAGCAACCTTGGAGACTCTTGGGTATTTGTGTGAGGAAGTCTCTCCACAAGTTGTAGATCAAGATCAAGTAAACAAAATACTTACAGCTGTAGTTCAAGGAATGAATGCATCTGAAGGGAACAATGATGTCAGGCTTGCTGCTACCAGGGCATTATATAATGCCTTGGGGTTCGCCCAGGCTAATTTTAGCAATGATATGGAGCGTGATTATATCATGAGAGTTGTCTGTGAAACAACTATGTCCCCTGAAGTGAGAATTAGGCAGGCAGCTTTTGAGTGTTTGGTCTCAATTGCATCAATGTACTATGAAAGGTTATCTTCTTACATTCAGGAGATTTTTAACATTACATCAAAGGCTGTTAGAGGTGATGATGAGGCTGTTGCACTTCAGGCCATTGAGTTTTGGAGTACAATTTGTGATGAGGAAACAGATATATTGGAAGAATATGGGGCTGATTTAAGTGGTGACTCTGATATTCCTTGCTTTTATTTTATTAAGCAAGCTCTTCCAGCCCTCATCCCTTTGCTTTTGGAAACACTACTTAAGCAAGAGGAGGATCAGGATCTGGATGAAGGTGCCTGGAATATTGCAATGGCAGGCGGTACATGCCTTGGGTTAGTTGCACGTACTGTGGGAGATGATATTGTCCCACTTGTAATGCCTTTCATTGAGGAGAATATTACAAAACCAGATTGGAGACAGAGGGAGGCAGCCACTTATGCCTTTGGCTCTATATTGGATGGTCCTTCCCCAGATAGATTAACACCTCTTGTTAATGTTGGCTTACCATTTATGCTTAGTGCATTAATGAAGGACCAGAATAACCACGTGAAGGACACCACTGCTTGGACTCTGGGACGAATGTTTGAATTTCTTCACAGTTCAATTGTTGGTACACCAATTATTAATGAAGGGAACTGCCAACAGATTATTACAGTTCTGCTGCAGAGCATGAAGGATGTCCCCAATGTAGCTGAGAAGGCCTGTGGTGCTCTTTATTTTCTTGCTCAAGGTTATGAGGATGTGGGACCATCATCGCCTCTAACTCCCTATTTTCAGGAAGTTGTTCAATCCCTTCTCACTGTTACCCGCAGAGAAGATGCTGTAGAATCACGATTGAGAACTGCTGCATATGAGACATTAAATGAAGTAGTGAGGTGTTCAACTGAGGAAACGGCTCCCCTGGTGTTACAATTAGTTCCTGTCATCATGCTGGAGCTGCATAAGTCTCTTGATGAAAGAGAAAAGCAGAGTGAACTGCAAGGCCTTCTTTGTGGGTGCTTGCAAGTGATTATTCAGAAGCTAGGGTCGGCAGAGCCTACCAAATACATCTTCATGCAGTATGCTGATCAGATAATGGGACTATTCCTGAGGGTTTTTGCTATTAGAAATGCCACTGCACATGAGGAGGCCATGCTTGCCATTGGAGCTCTTGCCTATTCAGCGGGCCCTGATTTTGCTAAATACATGCCGGAATTTTACAAGTATCTGGAGATGGGTCTTCAGAATTTTGAGGAGTACCAAGTTTGTGCTGTCACTGTTGGTGTGGTAGGGGACATATGCCGAGCATTGGAGGATAAAATACTGCCTTATTGTGATGGCATAATGACACAACTTCTCAAGGATCTGTCAAGTGATAATTTGCACCGTTCAGTGAAGCCCCCCTTATTTTCATGCATAGGTGATATAGCTCTTGCAATTGGAGATAACTTCTATAAATATTTGATGTATGCAATGAACACACTCCAGCTTGCAGCAGAGATGTATGCTCACACATCAGCTTATGATGATGAAATGACAGAGTATATTAATTCTTTGAGAAATGGAATATTAGAGGCTTATTCTGGGATTTTCCAAGGGTTTAAGAATTCTTCAAAAACTCAGCTCTTGATTCCTTATGCGCCTCACATCCTCCAGTTCTTGGATAGCATATACATGGAAAAAGACATGTGAGACTTAAATGTGTTTGCTCAGTTTATTTTTCATATTTTGTATTTTATTTATCCCTTTTAGTGACTTCATTGGCTGTCTTTGATACAGGGATGATGTGGTTATGAAAACTGCTATTGGAGTGCTTGGAGATCTAGCTGATACACTTGGAAGTAATGCAGGATCTTTAATACAGCAATCTTTGTCAAGCAAAGAATTCTTGAATGAATGTTTGACCTCGGATGACCATATGATTAAAGAATCTGCTGAGTGGGCCAAGTTGGCTATCAATCGAGCAATATCTGTTTGAGGTTCATCCGAGTTAGCATACCCTTTAACCTCTTAAAATACCTGCATGCATTTGGGTCTTGCATTGCATGTGTCAAGTTGTCACCATAATTAGACAACAACAGAAGCTATCATTGTGAGAGTCTTCAAGTTGTCGCTAACTCTTGCATCATCATGAACATGTCCCTGACTTTTGCATGAGCACCATTGTGTCCAGTTCCGATCCGAGGAAGAAGGTAGTGATAAAATTTGCAAAGGCCTCCATGAGATGCGTGGTTGGCTGAGTGGAGATGGGTGATGGTGATCCATTCAAGAGGTCTAACACAAAGGCAGGCATTCAATGGACATAAATCAAGCTGCCAATCGTTGGACATTGAGTTTGAATCAGATGTTATCACAACCCGTTCCTGCCTAGAAATGCTTTTTTCTCAAACTAATCACGGGTTGTCAAAGTGGATGAACTTAGGGTTGAACCTGGTTTTGTGAAACCACCCAATTGCTATCTCTCTGATCTTATTCTTCCTTTTGCTGACTTTGTCCCTGCATCTTTTTGATTTTTTTCTTCTTTTTGCATTGTCCCATCATGTTAAATCCTGGCAAGGTCAATTTTTCCTCCACATCATTCTTCTTCCATCATACTTGTTTTCTAGGGTTTGGGATCCTTAGAAATTGTTGAAACAGACTGGGAAGATTACATTCTACTTCCAATATTCATTTCATATTTTTGTTGTCATTAGGTTTTCTTATTAAACAATCATCATGCATTCATGAATACATCAAGCCTGCCTAATTTCCTTTCTATACCAGTAGGTTTATTTGTTGCTTTTGAAATGTGCATGTAATCAGAGACTCATATTTTGGTTTTTCTTTCCTAAAGATTGGTACATAAATTTGTCAGATATTCTGATGGTATCAAAAAAGAACCAACAAAGTGTGGTTTGCTGTTTCACTTGTTGGAAGACAGTTATCTGGGATGTTCCCATGTTATCTTTTTCTTGTCCATCTATAAAAATTTGTGAACTTCTGTGCTTTTTGGAAGGTTTACTTGTTTCGTGTATGTATATATTGTTATGATCTATTTAAGCAATTCTATCAAATACAAAATTATGCGATATACATAGCAAAGTTAATGTTAGCCCTTGCAATATAGCATTTGGCTATCACTCTCTATGAACCTCCAAAAAATTGAATTGACTGGAGGGTTACTAGAATTACATTGTGGACAATTAGAAATGGAATATGTATCGTCTTTTATTTAGTTCAAGTTAGTGGTATTTAAGAATGAGATATATGTAAAATTTTGTATGAATAGAAATTTGGGTTATACAACACGTAAAATTGTGTTTTTTTTTTGTTTCAATAGTCACTTCCAGGCTTTCCACACCAAAAATTCTCCATTTCACCTTTTTTTTTCTTTCCCTTTTTTGTACTTTGTTCAGTGCAAGCAGGCTCATATCAAGCTGACATACAATTCTAATCCTTAGCAGTTTTTTTTTTTTCCTTCAATAAACTAACCAAGTCACCAGTCCAGACTTAGAAAAAGTTTCAATAAATATTGAAATTTAAAAATTTCAATATTATACTAACACTGGGATCTAAATTTCAATATTATACTAACACTGTAAGATCCCAACGATTGGTACTTAGGATTTGATGGGATATGCAAAATGCTATTTTCCCATGTGTTTCACAGGCTCGATAGATGAATCCCAAACCTGATATTGAGTTGGACAGGTGGAAATCATTAATCTGATATTTCACTTGAAGAAGTGGAACATTTACATTTGCAAATTTATCGATAAAGATTACCAACCAAATATTCCATCTTCTCTCATGATCAGTTTGGTGCAATTCATAGAGGATATACATCATCAAACTTGAGCACACCCACCTAGAAAAGCTCAATGCTTGCCTTCCCTTGAAATTGTTATGCTTCTGAACCCCTAAAGTCCTGAAACGTCCATAAAATGTAGCTATCAAGCAGAAGAATGTCAATTTAATTAAGAGATTTACATAGTGGCTTTTGTTTTGTCCCATTAGACCTTTGAAAAGCCATCTTAGGAGTATATTGACCATCATAGCTAACAATCATTTTATTTTATTTTTTCCAAGTTGTTGATAAACAAAAAATAATGCTACACTTAACATCAATTTTTTTCATCAATTATTATTACATAATTAGTAAAATCTGTCTTAAATTGATTTTTCTTTTTAATGATTTCACCTATTTAGATTTTATCAATTATATATGTACAAATTTAATTATACTTATTATTGTCTCACACAAAATGGTCATAAAATTAGTCCAAAGAAGATAGTGATAGAGGTAGGCTTACCTATCATCCTCTACATTGTTTGTGCTTTGATGGACCTATTATTCTTCTTTGAGGATGCACCCAAAGTGGTCAAAAACTAGAGAGACGAAAGGGATCAAAATGGGTTTTATAATTGTTCTTACTTTTAAATTAGTTCAGAGAAGGTGCTGCTGAGCTTTTTTGTGATATGACTTCCACCATTTTTAATCTCATAAAGCAGTGGCTTGGATGTGCAGGGGATTCCTTTTTTTTACAATTCTCTTAAATTTCTATTTTATTTTAATTTTTTCTGGTAAGCCATTTTTCCATTTGAATTAAGAGCAGAGTGTTTGACTGCCAAATGATAGAACCACTCATTGGAAGGAACATAAAGTGTACACATAATATGTAACCATCAAACAGTATGAGCAAATGTAGAAAGGAAATCACATTAAGCATCCAAAATGAACAGCATCTCCACTTTGAGCCTCTGTGTAGTGACCAGATGCATTCATTTCTGGCACTCTTGAAGTGAACTTCCAGAAATCACAGTGCCACACAATTTTTGAAGTTTGATGGAAAATAGTTGGTCAAAATATGCAGTGTTTTTTGTTTAATCCAACTTAAGTCTCTGTAGCATGTGAAATTACTGCACTTTCTGAAGCATAACTTCAAATGAGGGATTAATGTATGTTGACAAAGCCAATTCCTCATACTTATAGTGACTAATGTATGCATTGTGTTCTTTCGTTTGTCCTACAAAAAATGCTCGTCATGATATTTAACGCAAAAGAGGCTAAAATGTGCCAACAATTATTTACGGATTCAAGGGAGGCCAAGGATCACATTGTCTTCCCACGATGCGCTCCAACCTCGTATATGCGGTGCAAATTTTAAGGCTAATTACCGTATTTGTCCTTCCTTGGCCTCTTGAAATATTTGTAATAATTTATTTTCTTTAATTTTTGATAATTTTAGAGTTCATGAATTTTTTTTTCTTTAACGTTATAAAGTTCACAGGCCTTATACTACTCATACTTGGATTAATACGTGTTTTTTAGTCTAAGATTATACTATTTATTAGTTTTAGTATATTTTTTTTGAATTTTTTTATGTTATTATAATTTAAAATATTTATATATGATTTCTTATCTCTCCAAAATTTTATTATAAAATTTATGTTTAGATATGTATTTAAAAAAAATTATATCGTTATGTAGTCTTAAGATTTTAGCAAAAGTTCTTCATATTTTTTTTTTATAATTTTTTCATTGAAAATTATGATTTTCATATAAAAAATTGAAAATGTTTATTTATAATTAATGAAGTTGCATTTTTTTTATTTACTTGTTATATATAAAATCCATACAAAATTGTAGTTTTTGGTTAAAAAATTACAAAATTTTGTATATTAATTACAATTTTTATGATAAAATTTTATAAAATCTTCAAATACATATCATGTCATTATCCTTATTTTAATTATATTATTAAAAATTTATCTAATATTATTCATAATATGATTTTATTTTTTACTTTTGTGCTCCTTTCACTCACTGCCAACTATCCTTGAACCTTGGAGCTGGAAGGTCTATAGTGAAACACCCTAATTCACCCATTGTGTACCAAAAATAGTTGATTCATGATATCCAACTTGAGAGGAAGAAAAAGAGAGGTTTGATTGATAGAAAATTAAATAGGACAAATAATATATGTGGTTTAACTTTATTATAGCTTCATCTTTTTTATTTTTATAAATATACACTCATTTTTTTTATTTTTATATTTTAAATTTATACTCATCTTTTCTGTCACATAAAAGTGAGAGAAATGGATGTATATTAATGAAAATAAAAGAGTTCGAATGAAGAATGTATCATAAGCATAGATGTAAATCTGGAATGTATGAGTCACATTCTTTTGTTTGGCTCTCAAAAGTATAAACCTTCACTATTAAACGTTAAATCCCTGAAAGTGGAAGGTCTATTTGGAATCACCATGATTTACCAATTGTGCACTAAAAAAGGAAGAAAATGAATGATTTTTATTGAAATAAATAAACTAAAACTTGTACTCTTAGTAAATCTTGAGTTTGTGTGCTTTTTTAATCTCTTTTTTGCACTATAGTTTATTCCATTTGAAGATGACAGGATTGACAAGCTATCCAAAGTGCTTCTTGTGTCCCCAGGGATTTGTATTATAACTTCCAGACAAGACAATATAAGAATATTGTAGAAAGATATCTGCTGCAAAAGATCTGCATATAATCTTCATCATATGGCCAAAGAAAATCTGCATTTATCATAGTACCTGCTTTTTCTATTTCAAGAGATACTAGAATTTTGTTTCCGACAACCAAAGAACCATTGCCCAACAGATGGTCTGCCAGAGGATGATTAAATTAACATTTGATGTGTTATGAAGGATTAAATTAGTAATTATGATGCTCCCTCTCTTCTTTTGTTAGTGCACCCACTAAACACCACATTCAACTCTATCTTGTTTTCTTTCTTGATTTCGTCTGTAGCCCACTCTCCTTGTATGGCTCCATCCATTGACTTCGAAAAGTGAACAAAGCCGAAATATGAGGATCAAAAGCACCATTCCACTAAAATGGTGTTTGGTACCACGGAAAATTTTAGCCTGTTTGGTATGCCAGTGAGGTTGCTAGATGGAAAATCACAATAGAGATACTCAGCTGTAATTTGTCACTATTCTCTTAGCATTTTTACCATATAATTAGGTTTTAACTGCGTTTTCAAATATGCAGTTCAAAATCTAAGAGAATGCTTTAAGGGAAAATGTTAATCCTATAATCATTATTTACTGTTATTTTTATATCTACTATTGCTTTTTACTTCTATATCTGTATCATAATTTATATTTTTTGTACCGATCATATCACTATTTAAAATATTAAATTTTAAAAAATTATGTAATCATGGATCTTTTATTCAAATGATATTTTGAAGGTTTTGTTTTCTTTTACATTTTGGATTTGATTCTGGTTTCTTTTATATATAAATTTGATGAATTAATCACTCTTACTATCATAAAAAAAAAAAAAAGAAATTGTGTAACAAAATAGCATATTTCAATCCCATATCTGTACTATATATGATTTTATACATATTATATATTTTCTAATAACTATAATTATAAATTAAACTGAGAATATAATTTGAATAAAACTTGATCTTATTTATTTTAATACAAATCAATTTAATTCATATTGAATTATGTGTGAAATTATAAAATAGTAACCAACTTAATTTTAGGATCTTCCGCTATGTAATGTGAGGTCTCATTATAGCGAATAAGGATTTGCAGTTTGCCCACCCATTTTGTCTAAAGCATGTAATTAATCTGGTAAATTACTATTTAACCAACGCAACGATCACCCTTAGAAAGAATCAATGGGCGCTTTTGAGCCATCAATATGGAATTAAACAATAATTGGAGGTTCAAGTAGATTAGCACATACGATAAATAATATACCAATGGTGCAAGTTACTGATGAAAGTAGAAAAGAAGATTGACTTAGAAAAAAGGTGATAGAGACCCCTAAAGGCCAACCTAAAAGTGGATAGATTTTGAGCCATGCAAAGAAATGCAAGTAAAGCAATGTCCACATGCATACAATTGCTTGTATTTACTTTCTTGATGCAATATACATGGCCACTTGTGGACAACATTTTTCATACCACTTTTCAAATTTTGTATATATGATATCGGTGAAATAAATTTATCTGCACTTGTTTTAAATAAATGAAATTAATTTGATTTATACAAATATAAGAAATAATATAAAAAGTCAAAATTTAAAATATAGTTGTGTCTTTATTGTTGTATTGCAAAAAATTGAGAACTAATGCAAAAAATAATGGTAAATACGATTTAAATTATAATTGCAATACTTGTGATTTTAGTGCTTTTTATAATTACAATATTACAATCATATCATTCATAATTTAATAGTGTTATAGATATTTTTCGAACAATACAAAATAGGCTGGTCAAGGCCCAATAAGAAGTTGAGCCCAGTTAAAAAGGGGCCCAAATCACCTTACAATTGAGGTTGCTTAGCGGGGGTATCAACTCGCTAGCTGTAAACTTAGAATGCAAGTCGAGGTCAAAGCGAGAACCCAACTCACTAAACGGAACATAACAGCCAGACCATCTTTCAACAGACTCACTCTAGACAGATCCGATGATAAGATCAATTCCTGTGGCCAGCAAATCGCCTAGTGCGAGTCCAAGTCACTAAGATAGCAAGTTAAGCACAAGTACGGAAGCCTAGTCATCAGCTGATGGCACACATTCCCAACCGACAGGTCAACGTTCAAAATCGACACATCAAGCCCCAATAGTCCGACAGTGATTTGCCTAGTATTTATTATCTGATGCCTAGCATTTATTGTCCGATGCGATGGAGATAATCATTTTGTTATTTTCTAAATTATACTTGTAACCCTCCTTTCTTCTATAAATAGGGGAAGACCACTGTAAAAGATGTAGTGAAAACTACATGCAGACACTCTACCAGAATAGTAAGAGAGCACTAACATAGTGAGAGAGCACTGATACTGTATTTCTGTTGAGTTACATTAAAAAACCATCACACAAAGTTAATACAATCCATCATGGATGTAGGGGACCAAACTAGCTTTAGCCAAAGTACGATAAAAGCTTCTGGTGTTTGTTGTTCTTCCTTCTCTCTATCCTCTTTCTTTTCCATTAACTCATGTCTTCAGCTTACAGTTTGAGGTGATATCGGACTCATACCTGTTGACTGAATTTTGCTGTCAACATTTTGGTGCTAGAAAGAGGGCCCCAATTGCATTCTCTTCATTTTTGACAAACTATTTTAACTATAATGGCAATAGGAAAAGCCACTAGAAGCACAAAAGCCACTATTGGCCAGCCTAAAGGTCAAACACAACTACAATAGGACTCTGCTGCCCCCACAACGAGTGCTCTAGTTAGCATGACACCTCCCACTCCACACCAACTTGTCACTTTTGAGGTTAACAGAGCCCCAACTTGGTACCAGCGCCAAGAAGCTCTTGAAAATACCGTGAGGGTGCTGGCAGACATGGTTAGAGCATTGACCCAGGCACAAGCCTAGGGCGCACAGAGACAAGTTGGAGTCACTGCGTCGGAGGGGGGACCCCAGCAGCTAGAGTCTCAGCATGAAGAGCCCATTAGAGTTAAACGTCAGTGAACCGGTTCAATTGACTCGTCCATTTTCTAGCTAAGGTCAGAGATTCATCAAGTTTGCAAAGACGAAAGAGATGATTAGTGGCACGAGAGCTCGCACCAAGAAGAAAGCTCCAATGAGACTAACCATGGGAGTAGGTCGGACCACTACTTATCTGGTCATGAACAAAATCGGAGACACAAAACCTCAAATCGCCATTCTCGTGATCAACGAGATGATAGGAGTGGGCGGATCACCAATTATTGGTTCGCGACTTAGGACCTAGTGATTGAAAAGCTAATTCAAAGGGTGAGGCAGCTAAAAAAAAAAGACCTGTGGCCCAAAGCAGTCAAGACTCTTACGAGGAAAAGACACCATTCACCAAAGAAATCGAAATAGAACCCTTTTCTCATAGGTTCAAAGTCCCAAATATCCCACTGTATAATGGGGATAGCGACCCATATTGCCACTTGGATGCATTCAATGTCCAAATGGACCTTCAACTCGTTGGTGAAGTGCCAGGTCTTTCCTGCCACTCTTGGAGAGATACCATAACTATTAGTCTGGATGGGTGCCCTAGGCCAATTTGATTAAGTCCTATTGCATCCTGGACTATACATTCTATGAATTGGATATAAAGGTTGTATATTCATCTTATATTGCATTCATCGTGTATTG
>JANHAO010015944.1:0-14601 GCA_026873985.1 Saraca asoca | reverse complement strand
GAAAGAAAGAAAAGAACAAAGATGAGATGTAGAAAATTAAAGAAGTAAAAGAAGAAAATAAAGAAAAGAAAATCAAGAACAGAAATAAATAAATAAAGCAAAATAAAAGAAAGTAGAATAGATGCAGGCTAACAAAGAAAGTAGAAGAAAATAAAAGAATAAGAAGAAGAAATAGAAAAAGAAAGAGAAGAAGAAGAAGTAGAACAAAAGCAGGAACTCTGGAAATCTTAAAATAAAATTAAATTTCAAACTTAAAATTTTGAAATAATAAAGCTGTGTGAACTGTATAAAAGAAAGCCTAAAGTAAGAGAAGAGAGAACTAGCCTAAACCTCAAAGAAGGATTCTAAAATATGATTCAAACTGATTACAAAGGGCCTTATTTATAGCCTTTTTATGCGTTCACCACGGTTGTGTTCTGAAGCATGGGCTGGGTGTACTGTATGAGATCACGTTTATCAGATTAAAATCGTCAACTTGTAACACGGCCTGGCCGTGTTGGGTAACACGGCCGTGTGACATGCATGATCTTCAATTTCCTCGTGAATTCTTCTCCAGGCTTCTTACAGCACCTAACACGGCCTAGCCGTGTTCCATAGCACGGTCGTGCTAGGTGATTTCTTCATTTTTTTCTTTGATTCTTGCTTGTTTCTTACATGGATTCCTTTTCTATCTTTTTCTTGATCTAAATACAACTCCATTATTTAAGTTTCTTTCTTCTTTTCAGGCCTTTTTGGCATCCTACATGAAAAATACAAACCAAGAGCAGTATCTAAGACAAAACATGAAATCAAAGTAAAGACATTAAGAAAACACAAAATACTATCAATAAAATGGAGTAAAACCATCTTATTTTCATACCCTTTTTCCCATTTATCAACCATTGCTCATGGCCATCATCCACCGTTGAACGCCACTCACTACCACTACCATTATTGACCATCATTACCTATCATCGTTGACTACTATCTACTGTCGTTAACCACCATTTACTATCACCTATTGCAGTTGACCACAACCTACCACCACCTACCATTCTTAATTATCAACCACCACCACTTATCACTGTTTACCATTATCCATCACTATTTACTATTATTAACCATCGTTTACTATCACCTACCTTCGTTAATCACCATCCTACCCAACTAAATAGCAAGAAAGAGAATCATAAATAATGTAATTCTATTCCTTGACTGAACCGAACAAATTAAAAAATAATCTTTATCATTATCTTTATTCTTCCTTATTTGATTACATTCATTGATGTGATCTCCTTTGGAGATACCCATAGATTTATCCCCATTTCAGCATTGTAGTATAAAGTATTGAAAGAAAAGAATGATATTCATACCATACTCTAGAAAGATAAAAAGAGAGTGATAAGTGACGAAGATTGATTCCACAAAGAGGAAACTCTCTGATCGGTCTTGAAGTTCTAGTAAGAATCTCAAGAGAGCGCTTTGCTTAAAGAATAACAATCTTTAATTCTTAATCATCAAATCTGAACGGTGAGGAAAACACACATTCTCTCACAGCAATTAGGCTCAATTATAGGCCGGATTAAAGCCCTACACAAGCCTAACAAAAATACTAAACAAGTCAATTAAAATAAAAAGTTTAAGCTATTATAAAAAGTCCAAACACAAAGTCATTCCTATGTAGAGTAAAAATGCTGGTTTCACTTTAGTCTCTATATTGACCTTCATAACTACGTAATTTCACTAAATTTAAAACTTGAAATCATTGGACTGAATCTCAGGGACCCCCGAGCTTTGGTTTGACCTTATTTGATCACTTGAAGTTTCAGTTATGACTCAATCATCGTGGTAAAATCAATCTAGATAGAAAACATTGGGCAACTTCATGATAAATTTGGAAACTCAAATGGTAGAACTTGGCTCTAGCCTCAGTATAAAAATTATAGAACTTTCTCTTAATTTTCTAACAATATAAAGATTGACATGATTTGACATCTAGAGCCAAGTTATAGCCTAAAACCTGAAACGGTATCAAAAATTCAGTATTAAACAATTAATTTAATTAAGCTCCGAATCATAATCAAATTACAAAATAAGATCAATTTATTGAATTAAACTTAATTAACTTTTTAAGAAATAGAATATAAAAAAAATAAATAAAAAAATATTTTACTTATCAAATAACTCTTGATGCCCTCGTTAAATTTTTATCATTCCCTTTTTATTTTCACTGATCACTCATAACGTTGGGGATGATAAAAATGTAAAAAAAAAATCAAATCTCATGACTCTTAGCAGTGGCCAACCTAGTTGAAAAATATAGTTATTGAAATATTTTGATGGTATTGATTGATTATTTCATCAAGCTTGTTGAGATGACAATGGCGCTTGAACCAATTCATCGACACAATTAAATTTGACGAGGAAGGCGTGGTCGCGCACGCAGAGGATGCGGTCTGTATGATCCAGCGGCGGAAGAAGTGGCGTGGAAGCAATCTCAAACAATGACAATGAGACCGTATTTATTTCCTGTGAATACTTTGAGCTCTAACTAGGAATGCTTACACAGTATCTTTTCTGCTGAGGCTGGCAGGCGGGCAGGCATATCACTGTCACTTGTGCTCTGTTCCGAACAAACTACTATCCTACTGTGAAAAGCGCCGATTGCTTTATTCAGCCATATAAATCATTTGCCACATACGGGTTGAGTTGGATGGTGCTTGCCCTTGGACCAAGACAATAGTTTGCAAAGAATCATATCAATTAGGTCAATTAAATGACCTTTCGATGTTTCTTTACTTTTTGCTTTGTCGCTCTCTTTCTTTTTGCCTAACTCATTTTATTCCTCTATTAACTACTTTTTTTTTCTTTTTATTTGGCACATTATTATAATCATATATTAATATCAATTTACTTGTTTTCTTATGCGAAACATGTAAATCATGAATGAATGCATGTCATTGTTCTATTTTGTTATAAGCATTTTTTGATTCTACGAGATGGACTAGTCAAGACCCAGTGGCATATCAGTTCAAGTGAAAAAAGAGCCAAACTCACTAAATCGCCAGCTACACGAGCATAGAATGAGGTAGAAGCCCTTAGCTCGCTAAAAGGCAAGTCTCGATTCGCATAGCCAATAACTTGCTTTACGCGAACTCGCATTGCCAAATGCAAGGTCACGTGGTTTGTCCTCATTGACCAGAGGTTAGCAGCGACTCAAATCAAGAGTCCTAGCACGCGAACACAACGTCATGCTTAGCAAAGAGCTCACCAAGGATAAACCTGAAGCAGGGACCCTCTCAGACAAAGATTTGTGGGACCAATCTGTAAGAAGCAGCGTATCGGGTCCACCCATAGAAAACAATTTACAAAAGTAGCTCAGTAACCTGTAGAAGTCATTCTACAGTAGTCTAAATTATCTTGTACATTTATTTTAATGTACCAGAAATACAAATTATAAAATTACATTTGTAACCCCCTCAGCCTCTATAAATAAGAGGAGGAAGATTATTGTAAAGCATGTGAAATCCGTATATTGAAACTCTATAAAAATTTCTCCAAATCAATAAAAACTACCGTGGACGTAGGGACCAGTGTTGCCCAGTTTTGGCCAAACCTCATTAAAAACCCTTTTCCATTCTTCCAGTTTTTCCTCTCCATCTCTTCCATCTTTGTTTGTTCAACCGGATTGTAATTTGAGTCCATGGAACTCTTCTGGTCAGTTAGATTTGGGACTGAATCGAAATTCACCGTCAACATTCTGACACCATCTATGGGGACTCATCTATTTTCTGGTTGATTTCCTGTGCAACTACAATGGCTACAGGAAGAGCCACCAAAGCTTCAAATGTGTTAGTTGACCAGCCGGAAGGTCCTGCGTCTACAACAGACTCCTCTACCGCTCCCATCATAGGTGTTGCTACCGGCTTGCCCCTAGCTGGCTCTTTTCAGCCTACTGTTGTTGTTAATGGCATCGATGGAGCACAAATCCGGCTTCAATGTCAGGAGAGACTGGAAAATATGATGGGAGAACTGACTAAAGTAGTCACCATGATAGTGCAAGCACAAATCAAGGGTGTGCAAAGGCAGGCTAAGGTTCCTAAACCCGGAAACGTTTACCAGCAACAATAAGTTAGATGTTCAAGCAGAGCCAATCAGGAAGTTTTTTCAAGTCATTGTTCTCGTGACTAGGAGAGTCAAGGAACTAACAATCTTCTGGCCAACGATCTGGGTACAGGACCCACTACTAGAAAAGTTATTTCAAAAGATGAACCAATTGGAGGAACATCTTCGAGTTTTGAATGATTGAGCTCACTATGAAAAAAGGTCACCATTCTCTAAAGAGATTGAAGCACAACCTTTCCCTCTCAAACTCAAAGTCCTTGTAATTCCACTGTACAATGGGGACACTGATCCTTATAACCATCTAGACACATTCAACGTTTAGATGGATTTGCAAACAGTTGATCCTTTGGTTAAATGCTAGTTTTCTTAGCTACTCTTAGGAGTGTACCTCGAGCATGGTTTAGAAGCCTTCCAGCTCACTTGATATGTAGTTAGGAAGAATGTCAGCAAAAGTTCATCAGTCTGTATCGAGCATTAAAGAGGTAGCTCATGCCCCCTGTCACCTCGTGATGATCTTTTAGCGTAAGCACAAACCGTTAAAGGATTACATTGTTGAGTTTAGACTAGAAGTCAATTCAGTAAACAATCCCTCAGAGGAAACCATTTTGGCAATGATCTCTGTGAGACTCTGTAAGAATGGAAAGCTGTATAAAAGCCTGTACAAATCCCCAGTAAGAGATCTAACCAAATTTTTTAAGCAAGCTGCTAAGCAAATTAAGTGTGATGAAACTTTTAGCACAAAGTCCAAGCAAGAGGATGAGGCAAATTGCTTCACTCAAAGAAAGAAGAGGAATGATCAGAGTTAGAAGGCTGACCCCAGTATCTAGCTTACGAAGAAAGTAAGAGTCAAGTGACCTTAATGTTCAGGTTGCCATGATCACTACAACATCCTATCAGATACTCTAGATAGGATATTTACGACAGAAAAAGGAAGAGAAGATTTCAGGACTCCCACCCACATATGGATTCCTTGTGGGAATAGAAACACTGAAAAATTTTATACTTATCACAATGAGTTCAGACATGGAACTTTGAATTGTCGAGCTCTTAGAGATGCAATCGAGGACTTGATCAAGAGAGGCTGCCTAAAAGAGTACATAATGCTACCTATAGGACAACAACCCTTTTAGCCTCAACGAGATCCCAAGCAAGGGTAGTTAGCTGTAGTGAGAACCATATTTTAATCTTGTAATGAAGCGTGTTGAAACAACCCAAATTTTATGTATAAATAGCCTTTGAGCACATTTCCAGCGAAGTGTTAGTTCAGCAGCTAGCCCCAAGATGCGAGTTCCCCTATTTTAGCCTGAAATTGTATCCTTTTAAATTTCAAGTTAGATTGGCATCGCGCTAATACAACCTACTCTTTGGCACCGCATTAGTACGACCAACTTAACATTATCATATTAGAACGATCTACTTCTCGGCACTGTCCTAATGTAATCTAATGTGTATATGACTAACTTTCTTAGGCACCATATGCACGCTACCTCGTCATGCTCATGACCAACTTTCTCAAGCACTATGTGCATGCGACTTGGCTATGCATACAACTAACTTTCTCAGGCACTATATTCATGCGACCTCAACTTTGTGCATATGACCAACTTTCTTAGGCACCATATGCATGTGACCTGGCCATGCATATGACCAACTTTCTCATGCACCGTATGCATATAACCTTAACTTCATACAGATGACTAACTTTCTTAGGCACCATATACATACGACCTTGTCATGTATATGACCAACTTTTTCAGGCATCACATGCATGCGATCTTATACTTATTATGCACATGAACAACTTTCTTAGGCACCATGTGCATGTGATCTAATGCTCGCAGCTCTCATGTGACTTAATGCTCGTAGCTCTCATACGACCTACTTATGTACTTTTCATCATCGATGCACCTCGATGCCTAGAATCATTGCTCACCGAGAAACACGATCGATTGGTTATTCAAGTATTCCATTTTACTATGATTTGCAAGAATCAATATTATTGTGACTCATAGAATATTCAAACACAACATGCAAGAATCATGAAAGAAAATTCATTCATTAAAAGCCTTATTCAATGAGGTAAATTTACATTAGAAAAGGTCAAAATATAAATACAAAATAGCAGAAGCCTAAGGCTATTACATTCCGAAAAGAAGACTAGTTTCATGGTGATGAATTCCAGTCAGCACTAGTAGGAGGATCGGCGAACACATTTGCTCCTCAATCTTCTTCTAGCCGCCCTCCTTGGTTCAGAGCTCTTCTCCAGCTCTTTGCCCAGCGATAAGAATTCCAAAGAAGCCAACGGACATGGCTTGAAGATCAAAACCCTATAAGCATCATCGTGAGGAAATAATCCAAGATCTATAAAAGATCTTTCTAAATCCTTGAAGAAGGATTGCCCATAAAAGATTCTGTTGACGGTGAAATTCGGTTCTTACGGAGGACCAGAACTTTGGTCAACCAAATGTGAGTTTCGAGAATCAATGCCACCCTTGAAGGGTTGTGAAATGTGACCCAAGAGAGAGAGAGAGAGAGAGAGATAGTGGTTTTTAACGTGGTTCGGCTAAATTCGGGCAGTACCGGACCCTACGTCCACGGCGGAGATTTTTATTGATACCAAACAATTTGCAGGAGTTCTTCTTACAAGATTGCCCCTCCCCCTCTGCTAACAATGCAATCCTATTTATAGAGGAAGGAGTGGTTACATGCATTAATTGCTAGCTACAGTTGTATTATATTAAATAAATGTGAATAGACAGTGAAAAGATCACATTCCGGCTGTAGGCTGTGGAAGTAGCCTTCTCAGGCCGACATGTAGGTTTATAGCTGCTACCGTGTCAGGCAAGATATTCCGCTGTTTGCAAGCGAGAGTTCGTTGCATGGGAGATGCCTTGAGGGTCACATTAGCGAGAGAGCGAGTGCGAGTAGAGCGATCAACTATTATGCTGAGTCGTCCCTTGAGCTCTTATCGCTGAGTCGCATTGTCGCTGGGGTATGGTTCCTTGGACCGTACCTCGCAACGTCGTTGTATCGTAACGAGCGACGCTGGGTTTGGCACTTTGCCATCGTTGTTTTCTGTTAGTTCGACTGAAGCTCCCCGAAAGCTTCTTACCGAAGCGTGAGGACTGGTCTTCGTTTCCTTAGGGACTCGCCCTTGCAAGGCTAATTTTAGTGCACAACAGATTCCAATGCAGTAGGTCATACACACCTCACTAGAAAGGCACATCGTCAGAAATATGGGGGGCATATTTAAGGCACCCATCAGATCACTCAATGAGAAGGAAGAAGAACTTCTCGTGCTTTAAATATACCGACCTAGTCTCACCAAAAAGTCTAGGAAAACTCCCAACCACCTTCATTAAATGCCTTGAGAGAATATGAGGCGGACTCACGAATAGCTGTGAAGCACGTACAACGGAGGTATAGCCTGGAGCAGATGAAATAACAAGCTAACTGAAGACTTTAGCTACACGATAATCCATGAAGCCCTTTGCTAGTGAAACTGCAACTCCCAGCCCGTGAAGCAAGTTGAGAATTGGGGGGCTAATGTTATAGGCATTTTTCGATTCTATGAAATGGGCTTGCAAAGGTCCGACGACATATCAGTCCAAGTGAGAAAAGAGCCAAGCTCGCTAGATTGCCAATTACACGAATATAGATGAGGTAGAAGGCCCCAACTCGCTAAGGGACAAGTCCTGGCTCGCATAACCAGCAACTCACTATACGCGAGCTCGCATTACCAAATATAAGCTCGTGTGGTTCATCCTCACCGACCGAAGGCCAGCAATGACTTAGATCAAGAATCCCAATACGTGGACACAATATCATGCTTAGCAAAAAGCTCACCAAGGATAAACCTGAAACAGGGATCCTTTTAGACAAAAATTCATGAGACCAGTCTACAAGAAGCAATGTGTCAGGCCTACCCATAGAAAGCAATCTACAAAAGTCAGTTAACAACCTACAAAAGCCATTCTGCAATAGTCTAGGTTATCTTGTGCATTTATTTTGATGTAATAGAAATACAAATTATAAAATTACATTTGTAGCCTCCCTAGTCTCTATAAATAAAGGAGAGAGATTACTGTAAAGCATGTGGAATCTGTGTACTGAAACTCTGTAAAAAATTCTCTAGATCAATAAAAGGTACCATGGACATAGGGATCAGTGCTGCTTAGTTTTGACTGAATCACGTTAAAAATCTTTCTTCATTTTTTCGATTCTTCCTCTCCATCTCCTTCATCTTTGTTTATTCAATCAGATTGTAGTTTGAGTCCTTGAAACTCTTCTGGTTAGTTGGATTTGGGACTGAACCGAAATCTACCGTTAACATCTTCTTTAGATGGAATAATTGGAAAAAACTAGAATCTAACTTTCGGTTAGTTTTATGCTAATTTGCATGAGTTCACATCTTTTAAAACTTTATTTTATTGAACCGCGATGAAAATGTGCAATTTGAATATATATATATATATATATATATATATATTTATCTGAGTTTTACTTTTCTCCCGCACCATAACTTTTCAGCCGCCATGGTTACCGCAATAACACGCAGTTGACATAGATTTGCATGTTTGCGCTAACACATAGGCTTGAAAAGCACTCCATTTTCATGCTCTGAACAAGTAAACCTCAGGTCTGTTTCATGAAAATTTCTTGCATGCACTTGGGCTATGTTTTGGTACATGTTGGAAAAATTTTATATCCATACATATTCTTTTATAAGTTTTGTGAAAAAAAAGGTATATTTTTTATAATATTTTATTAAAAATTATAATTTTTTATATAAATAAAAAATTTTCAAAATTTTTTTATATAATTTTAAATGATGAAATTATATTTTTTGTATTTATTATAGATAAAATTTATACATATAAATTCATGTTAAACATTCACAACAATTCACAAAATTTTAAAATACATATACGTACAATCCACAGAAACAAACTTATTTTATGTTCACAATGAACAAGCAAACGAATTACTATTAATAACATGATTTGATTCATTCTTTTAGCGATCACTTAATCAATTTGTTGTGTACTTTTACTTAATTTTATCTGACTTTTTAGAGATTATCTTTATTTTTTGTTGGAAAATTATATCGGGTAACTAGGCGTGTTATTTGAGGCATTTCGTTTAATCAATAAAGTTCAACGACAACGGGACTTTGAATGAGTCAATATGGACAAAGTTGCGAGACAACTAAAATAACAAGACCGGAAGCTCTCCTTTGCACAAACAGTCTTTACCAAACACTAAATATATATAATAATCTCTTAAGCTAGAGAGAGAGAGAGAGAGAGTTGAAGACGTGTGTGCATAAAAATGAGACTCTTTTAAAGTTTGGAACATTAATATATAGCTAGGCAAGGAGAGTTTAAAATTTAAAACATAAGTGGTATTTATTGAATTTAGAGTTTAAATTTGATTCATCTGAGGATATATCTTGTTACATAATCACAGGGAGAAGTTCTTATATATTTAAATTCATTGGAAACTTATATAAAATATTATTAAAGGCTAAAATCAGTTCTTAATAATACCTAATTAAATCATAACAATATGGGTCCGCCGGAAAGCCAAATTACTTAAGAGAATCATAAAAGTCTTCAGTCAGAGAAAGAGTTTGAAGATTTTTTTTTCCATAAAATAGGAGAATCAAGAAAGAAAAATGTCATTTATTCTATCTTTTAGCATTTTTTTTATATATTAATATTTTTATTTTTAAAATCCATGTGATATTTACATATGTCATATTTACATATCAATAGGATAATTAATGGTATGGTTCAATTGATTTAAATTAAAATATTGAATGGTAAAATTAAGAAAGTTTTCTGATAATAAAATTGAAAAATTAATATCTTTTAAATATAAAAATGTTAAATTAATCTTTTTTTTAACAAACATTATTTTATTAACTATGACAAAATATGAAAAATTTTAATTTATGATGGATGAAAAATGATTAAATATGTTATTAAATAATATTAACTTTAGAAGAAAATAGTTAAATTTTACTATTTTATCCTTGTTAAAAATCAATTAACTTATGAAATGATTAAACATTTATTAAAAATAATAGAAGGAAAAAAAAAAAAGATAAATATATTTTTAATAATATAAAAAAAACTCTAACATGATAGAAAAAAAAGAGGATGAAGTAAATATGTAGATGTCTGATTTCTACGTCCCAACTAACAAAATTTATGAGATGCCGGTTTTGATTGTGGGCTGCGTATTGATTTAAAGAAAAGAACAAACACGCCTCTCCTAAAAAAAAAAAAATGAGAAAAGAAGAAATGAAATGAAACCCAGAAGCAATAAAGTATATACAAACGGTGCTGTCGTTTCCAAATGTTTTTTTCGAGATCTATAAAATAGTTAAAGTAACTCTTTCTATCTGTTTGTGTTGAGCTCTGTGGAAGCTACTAGCAACAATACGTACCAGCATTGCAATTTGGCAATTGTTCTCATTTGACAAATGTAAAAAATAAAAAGAAAAAGAATAATAATGATGAAAGTGGGTTTGCACTTTGCGTGCTGTATTGGTAAACAAGTCAAAGACTCAAAGGTTTGGCTGAATGGTAGGAATGCAATTATTGATTCTCCAGCATATACTTTATACATGCTTCTCTTACATGTTACCTCCCCCAGCATATGCCGTTCATCTCTGTTCCACACGTGAAAAGACTTTGATGACGTACAAGGTGCAATGAATTTGATTTTTCCTCAAAAAAAAAAAAAAAGCTGCTTAAATCAATAAAAAAAAATAAATAAGAGATACTAATGGAAGTAACTAATTTAATTAATTTTTAATGTAACGTTATTATTGTGTGCAACAAAATTTTTATATTTTGTAAGTTAACTAAGTAACCTATATAAGTACAGATTAATAATTAGTTGTCCAAGGAGATACATTAAATATTGGCATTAATCTTCACGTAACTTAGATGAAAAATAAAACATAGTTTGCATTAGATAATACTTGACAAGTCTTTTTTCTTTTTTTTTTTTTGGTTAAAATGAAGATTAAATAATTTGTTGACGGTCAAATTTGGTAAACTTAAATCTCAGTCAACAGGAATAATTCTTGTATTCCAGGAGGCAACTAAAGCAAGGAAAATGAGAAAGAATCAAATAAACACCAAAAGTTTTTTAACGTGATTAAGCTAAAATCGGATAGTACTGATCCTTACGTTCACGATATTGTTCTATTTCTTTAGTAAATTTGGTAGAGTTATAGTATGTATTTTCCTCTCCCCCTACAATAATCTCCCCCTCCTATTTATAGAGGTTGGGAGGTTATAAATATAATTTACTAAGCTGTAAATATATTATATCAAATAATAAATACATTTGACAAGTATGATTTCTGCGGATCAACTTCTGTAGACTGTTGACCAGTTTCTGTAGATTAATTTTTACGAGTGGGCCCCTATTAATTGTTTCTTGCAGACTGGCCCCACAAGTTGAGTTTGGGAAAGTGTCTGCTTCAGGTTCACTCGTAGTAAGCTTTTAGTTAGGCAAGATACCGTGTCTCACAAGCTGAGACTCCTGATTTGGGATTGTTGCTGGTTTTTGATTAGCGACGTCGAACTCGTGAGCTCGCATTTGGTGATGCGAGCTCATGCAGGACGACCTGTTAATGAAATGAGCCAGGACTTGTTTCCAGCGAGCTGGGGCTTCTGTCCTATTCCACGCACTAAGCTTGTAGCTGGTGATCTGATGCATTTGAGCGGTCTTAACCTTGGGGCAGGTTGGGCTTTCCTCATTTGGACTCATCTGCTGCTAGACCTTTACTGGCTCATTTTGTGTAGTACTAGAAAATATCGATAACATAATTTAAAATAAATTTATCTTGAATTATATAAATTTTGATTATCAATATATATAATTATATATACATAAGTATAATATATTATAATATCCTATGAATTTCATGAATCACCAACTAAAATAATATTTTCCATATATTAGTTTGCATATTTTTAGACCTGTTGTATACTAAAAACGGGCATCGCAAGGATGAGCCCCCGAGGAAACGAAGACCAGTTCTCGCGACCCAGCGATGAGTTTTTGGGAAGCTTCGCTTGAGATAGTAGAGAGTAGCAATAGACGAAGTAAAGCGCCAAGCCCTGCTTCACTCGTCGCCGTGCAATGACGCTGTGAGGAATACGTCGCGAAGGAGCATATCAGCAACACTGTGACCAACAAGAAGAGTTCGGGACTGGCCCGGTGAAGTTGTCAATCGCTCTGGTCGTGCCCGCTTCCTCGCTACAGCGACCTTTGTGACACCCCCCGAAGTCGAGAACTCTCGCTCGAGATACCCAAGTATCTTGCTTGGCACGGTAACGATTGCAAGCCTACGAGCCGGCCTAAGAAACCTACCTCCACAGCCTATATGCTGCAAGTAGCCGGATTATAGTCTTTTCACCATCTTTTCTCATTTATTTGATGTAATACAACTGTAGCTTGTAATTAATGCATGCAACTCCCCCTTCCTCTATAAATAGGATTGCATTGTTAGCAGGGGAAGAGCTAATCCTTGTAAGCAGAAGCTCTGCTAAGTTGCAATAAAAAAATCTCTACCGTGGACGTAGGGTCTAGAAAAATCTGGATTTAGCCGAACCATGTAAAATCGAGTGTCTTCCCTTATACTCTTTCAACCATTTACTTCATCCACTTCATTTTTCTCATCTGCAAACCAAGAACAGGCCTGGGATCCCGAAAAATTCCTTGTTGGTCGGAGTTTGGGATATAACCAAATTTTGACGTCAACATTTTAGTGCCGTTTGTGGGGATCTCACCTGTTCTAGTTGGTTTTTCATTGTCATGGCCAAAGGAAGAGTTACTAGGGCCTCGAGCGCACGGTGCCAGACCCCAGACGACCATGTTTCGATGATGAGCTCGTCCACTGCCCTTGTGATAAGAGCAGCCACTGGCTTCCCTCTAGCCTGTTCGGTGCAACCAGCTCTCGCTGCTAACAGCATTGAAGAATCACAAGCTTGGCTCCAGCTTCAAGAAAGGCTTGAGCACATGATGGGAGAGTTAACTAAAACAGTCTTGATGCTGGTATAGGCATAAGCGCAGAATGTGCAAGCACAGGCTGAACCCATCATGCCTGAGGTTGAATGTTCCGACGAAGTAGACCAAGAGCAGGAGCCGTATCGCCAACCATGCGGTCAGGACGATGGAGCGAACCACCAAGTTCTTGGTCACGGACTAAGGGGCTTAGACGCTGTGGTGGAAGGTCTTCTTCAAAGAGTCAGACATTTGGAGGAGTGCCCTCGAGCTCGAAATGACCAGGAGCGTCTTAGAGAGCAAACCCCTTTCTCTAGGGAGATTATGAAGGAGACTCTACCGTATAAGTTAAAAATCCCTGTCATCTCATTGTATGATGGAGACAGTGACCCGTACAGCCATTTGGACCTGTTTAATATCCAGATGGACCTTTAGGTTTGTAACCCTTTAGTTAAGTGTCGTGTTTTCCCCATTACTTTGGGAGAAACTTCTCACGCGTGGTTCAAGAGCCTCCCAGCTCGTAGCATTGGCAGCTGGGGTGAGTGTCAGGAAAGATTTGTTAACCAGTACCAGGCACTAAGAAGTAGGGGTGTTAAATGGACTTACGGTTCGCGGGCCAAACGGGCCGGACTGCGGACTTGGAGCGGGCTAGACCAGTTGAAAAATGGTCTATTTGAAAATGAGCCGAAACAGACCGAATCTGACGGACCGAAGTCCAAGCGGACCGAGCCCGCACGGACACAGACCGGTCTGTGGGTCCGCATTGCACGGACACCCATTCTCCTCTCCAGTCAGACCAGTCCAGTCTCCACTCCACTTTCTTCTCCTTACTCGACTCCCGAGTAACCCGACTACCAACCCAATCCTACTGTCACTCTCACACACTCACTCTATCACTCAGTAGACACTACAGCAGGCTAACTTAACAAGTGTGTGTGTGTGTGATTCATTCACGTGTCCACTAAGTCACTAACCCTGTAACCCAGCCCTAGCCAGCCTAATCTTTCTGGAAATTTCCTAATCTCCTTTCTTCTTTCTCGCTCGTCGACGTCGTCGTCTCGTCCTCATCTCATCGGCTCATCCACTTGAACCCGAAAACTTAACCAGCCCAGCCAACGCCTTCTCTGTTCTCCCCCTGCCCCATTCTCTTCCTCCTCATCACCGGTCCACCGGATCACGCTGCAAAAGTGACTAGCCGGTAAGCTTCGCCTTTGACGATTCTCTTCTTTTTATTAGCTTATTTTGTTTATCTTCTTTTCTTTTTGATTTCCTGTGTTGCTGTGTTGTTGCATAACTTTTGTAATTTTGTTGTTATTTTTTTAGGGTTTTTTCCTCTTTGTTGTATTGTAACTATTGTTATAAGTATGCTGTTTATTTGTTTGCTGTGTTGTTGTTTATTTTTGCTGTTGCATAGCTTTTGTAATTTTACTGCTTTTAAATCAAAAATCTGTTCTAATCTGTTCTAAT
>JANHAO010015943.1:0-14598 GCA_026873985.1 Saraca asoca | reverse complement strand
TTAATTACTTCCTTATTTTCTTTCTTTCCTTAAATTTCTTCTTCTATTCTTCTTTATTTCTTTTCTATTCCTTATTACTTTCTCTTTTCTCAATAAATTTGGATAGTTGAGTTATAAAGATTTTGATAATTAATATTAACTTCTCTGTGGGATCGACCCGTATTTGCCAGTACTAGCTATAGTTACGCCGTGCATTTGCAGATATTTTAAACATAATATCAACATCTAATTACACCATCATTTTGATTGCTTGGTTATTGCATCGGATAAGAAACAAAACTTTTAACACCACTCAGAAACTCATGTATATCCACCACCATCATTGAGAAATCAGTTATACATCCATTTTTGATGATTTGGGCACTTATCCGTCTGGATTCAAATCAAACTAATCAACAAAGACTTATCCTAGCTTTTTCTAATGGTCATGCTAATTAATAAAAATAACAAATTTTCCTTTATAATATGTTTTTCTAAAAGCACAAGTATATTTAAAATAGGACAATTCATTAAAAAACTCAATCATAAAAATACAATCAATTTCAATTAACACCCTTTTACTCCTTAACAAGCAATCACTCAAAATCCAATTCAACCATCACACCTAGAGTCCATTCTTCTTCTTCAACCTCTATGTATAGCAATAAAATAAACTATTGATTAAAAAATTTGCCTTTAAAATATGCAAGTACGCAACCTCAATTTACCAAGGAACTTGACCAATCAATGCTCACTGTTACTACTTGCACTCTTCAATCTTCAGGTTTCCAACTCTGGGTAAGTGTATATAATATTCTAGACTTTCAATCTTCAATTCATCTAATATTCTTGATGGAATTCTGTTAAATGGATTCACATGTAGGTTTTAAAACTATATCAAAGAGACATATGATCACTAACAACAAAATAAAATAATCCATTATGGTGGATTACATTTGATGAGTTAACTTTTACATATACAACAAAAATTGTAAATGTCAATAGTAAAAAAAATAGAAATTGAAATTAGTAGCATAAATATAGACTAATGATGAATAAACAAAAAAAAAACATTCAATAATGGGCTACACTATAATGTCTCGATATAGAACACAGGCATGCGAATAAGTCTCGGTATAAAACATAGTTTAAAGGCTCCACTACCAACAGCAAGATTCACAAAAACACAAGCATGTGAATATGTTATTTTGGATTCTTAATCTAATTTTTAAATTAGAGATTAATTAGCAATCATGAGGAAATTGTTAATTTAAATTAGTTTCATAGACTTCGATGGCCAATTACTTAGACAAAATAGACTCCTAGATGACTCTAAGAATCTCAATTAACTTAGATTAATTAATTATCGTACAAAGTAATATTTTAAAATATGTCCAACAAACATTCTTTGAAATTATATGAAAAATTAGACAAACAATCATGTTTGCAAGCATGATCACGAGTTCAACATTACACATTCAAGTAGAATCGCAAGATTTAAGTTTGAAGGCTTCGATTTGACTCGGTAAAATTTAGTTCAAAATCTGATTTTGCTTGCCTGAAATTGTAAACCTTCAGTAAGTCCAAAAATACATACAATCAGAATTGTTATTCGAATCACAAAACATGTTTGCTTGCCTTAATTGTACAAGCATGATCACAAAAATAGTTTAAATTTGTTGATTCGAATTGTGAGTCAAAAAGAAGAAATTTTTAAAATTTTGTAGCACACACCCCAAATCAACCCACCCATTTGAGTTCATTTTTCCACCTAATAAACTAGAAAAATGCACTTTACCCTTCAATTTCTATCTAGAAAAATTCACTATACCCTTCATTTGCTATCACCTTATCAACATCCAGATTTTGAGAAAACAAAGAGAAAGACCCACTTAAGTAGAACCCTATAATAGCCAAGTAGTAAAATATCCGCAAGAGATAAAATTTGATACTATAAAAAGAAAAGGATGAGTCCAAAGTACCTATAGATGTGAATATGGAGTAAAAGAGTTGCAAAACAAGTAAGATGGTGAACCTAGTCTATCCATTGATCGACAGACTTTAGCCATGCTAGAGATGGAAGGAGCCAACTCGGTGATGGACAATACAATTGATAATGGACGGTAGCAGCCCAATGATAGACGATGCAACTCGATAGCAAGCTAGTGGCGTGGTTAAAGGTCTAAGGCAAAGACAACTGAATGGAAAAGGGGATTGCTTAATCTAAAATCAACTCTATTTTTATTTGATGGATTTCCCATGCCTAGGGACATCAAAAAGTATGACGTGTTTTAAAAATTCAAAATTTTAAAAACTAGATTTTTTATGGTGTTTTGACATTTAAGGACGTTAGAAAGTGCCACATTATCATGTGACATGGCATTTCCGACGTCTCCAAAGATGTCGAAAAAAATTAATTTGTCAATTTTTTTAAAAAAATGGTCAATTGCTTTGACAAATTAGGATGTTGAAATCTTGCCACATCTTTTTTTTTTTATGTTTATAGGCGTCGGAAAAATTCCAATACAATAGTTTCCATTTTCTGATATTGTTTCTAAGGAACTTTTGACATCCAGATGTTTCTGTCAGAAATGACATTAGAAAATGCATAATTTGTTGTAGTGATGCCATATTCAATTCTTAATGGTCAGGTACCTTATTCCCTTTTGTTTCCTTTTTAGCCATTATTTCCTCTCACTCCACATGTTTTTGGTTGTACATATTTTGTTTAGTATCATTGTCCTCAAGTTTCTAAATTAGATCCCTGATATTTGAAATATATTTTTCTTGGGTACTCTCCAGTCAAAAAGGGTATCAATATTACTCTTTTGAATTAGGTTGTTATTATATATCTTTTGATGTTGGTTTTTTTGAATTTACTTCATTTTTTGGATTTTCTAAGTCTCCTTATTTGATATCAAAATCTAAACCTATTGATGAACATTTTCTTGTATATTTCACTCCTCAAGATTCTTAGGTTTCTTCAGGTTAAACTTGACTTCTTTCTCTTAATAAGTATGCTTATTCTCATAGAGTATAGGTACTAGTTGTAGCCCATCCTTCTGATACTACTAAGACATCAGGTGCAGCAATTACATACCTCTCATTAGCTTTGTCTCCCCTATCAGTTTCTTCCTCACCATATCTTCCTCTTGTGCCCTCTAATTTTGATTTGTCTATTGCTTAAAGAAAAGGTATTCATAATTGCACTTAGAAAGGTACCCTTAATTACTCTTATCCTATCTCCACCTTTCATGCCATATGCATCCTTACCTATCTTTTCACAATCCTTTATTGCCTCATTGGATTCCATTATTGTTCCTAAATCAGTTTTAGAGACACTTTCTTATGGTTGATGGTGCGCTACTATGGAAAAAGAAATGGTGGCTCTTAAGGTAGATTAGACATGGGATATTATACCTTTGCCACATGGCAAGTGACCTATTGGAAGCAAATAGGTGTTTATTGTGAAAGTTAATCTAGATGATTCTATTGCCCATTTGAAAGCACGCTTAGTCACAAAGGGGTATGCTCAAATTTATGGCATAGATTATTTATAAACTTTTTCTCCAATTGTTAAAATTACTTTCGTTCATTTTATCTCTCTTGTTGCCTCTCAAAACTGGGTTCTCTATTAACTTGATGTCAAAAATGCTTTTTTACATGGAGATTTATTGGAGAAGATGTGTATGGAGTAACCACCTAGGTTTGTTGCTTAGGGGAAGTACAAAAAGGTGTGTCAATTAAAAAAGTCCTTGTATAGATTAAAACAATCTCCTCAAGCCAAGTTTGGAAGATTTAGTGATGTGATAATGGAAGTTGGGATAAGGAAGAGTGATCATGATCATTTTGTATTCTATAGACAATTAGATTTAAATTGTATTCTTCTGACTATCTATATGGATGATTTTGTAATTACTGGCAATAATAACTTGGGTATTTCAAAATTGAAAGCTTTTCTCAAAACCAAATTTCAAATTAAGGACCTAGAAGCAATTCAGTACTTCCTAGGTATTGAAATTGCTCAAAATCAAAAAAGAAATTTTCTTGTCATGGAGAAAGTATGTGAAAATATGCTAATGATCTTTTGAATATAACAAGTTTACTTGGTACTAAACCATGTGATACCCCTATGATCCAAATGTCAAGCTTGGATTGGAAGATGGAGAATTACTAAAAGAACCAAAATGATATAGACGGTTAGCTCAAAAACTAAAATACCTTACTATCACCAAGCCTGAGACTATTTTTCCAATAAGTGTAGTAAGTTGATTTATGAATTATCCAAGAACTTCTCATTGGGATGCAATCATATGCATCCTAAAATATCTCATAAAGGCATCTTGGCGTGAAATCTTATTCAAAAATCATGGCCATTACTGAATAGAAGGCTTTTCTGATGCAACCTAAGCAGAATGTCTTATGAATCAAAGATCTACTTTAGGATATTATATGTTTGTTTGTAGAAACCTTTCTTGGAAAAGCAAGAAACAAGATGAAGTCTTAGTTAAGTGCAATATCTATATTGAGTTATGACTTATATTACATTTGAGCTTGTGCGTATTTCTTATCTTCTTTATCAGCTTCAAGTTGAGTCTTCTGAAACTATGTAATAATGGTGTGATAATCAAGTTGTCACTTACATTGCTACAAATCCAGTCTTTCATGAGCAAACAAAACATATAAAGATTGATTGTCATTTTGTTAAGCAAAAACTTCAAGAAGGGATTATTGATTTTAAACATATTAAAACTGAGGATCAACTTGCTAATTTATTTACCAAAACACTTTTAGGAAAATAGATTGATGATATTTGTAACAAGTTGAACGTATGTGATATCTATGCTCTAATGTGTGGTGGTGTTAGTAAATAGGTTATGTAAGTTAAGGGCCTAAATAAATCAATGAGTCGGTAGGCCTATTGTAACTCTACTTCGTGCAGTATTTTTTAATATAAAACATGTTTGCCTCATTTCATGTCATGCTGAGGATTTTAAAGGTGCATGGTATGGTCTTCGCTCCAAGTCAGGCAATTATTACTGTCATTGCTGAGCATACAATGGCCTTTTTCTGAGCAGAAACTATAATTTAGATATCTATCAAGTGTTAATCCGACAAATAATAAGTATAAAATAGGTATCAAACCAATGGACAGACTTCAATTGGCAACAAAAACCAAAAGGTTCACAAGGATTAAATATAATTTCTTTTACCTGGTAATTACCCACAGTTCGGGCTTCAATGGCAATAAAAAGCCAAGGCAAATCAAAGTAATAGACCTACTAACAAGAGGTTCCAACCCTCCTTCTCTGAAGGAAAAAATAACGACCGCGTCGAAGGCTTTGGGAATGTTTAAGTCTATCTTACTAACTTGCTCTGAAGTGTGCTTCTTTTACAGTGGTGCAAGATAGGGGAACAAGAACAGACCGAAAAAGGAAGAGCAAGGAAGAGAAGTCATGAATTAAAAGGGAAATTAGTCACAATTAAGCAATTTGTTTGAAAAATTGGAAGGAAAAAGGCTAGTATGAACTGTAGAACCGTAGGCTATGTGTGATCAGGGAAAGAAATTACTCATGCTGAGAAATATTTTGCGCATATTTATTTGACAGCATGTATCTTCAAATGTGTGCTGCTGACTAACAAGCTATCATGATAGGTCAATCTCCCTGTTACACTTTTTGTTTTTTTGTTTTTTTGCGGTCAAATGACACTCGGATCCTGAGAACTTTTTTTTTTTTTATAGAAAAAGAAACTTTTATATACAAGGGAAAGAAAGATCCTGAGAACTGTTCAAACCATTTATTTCGATGGAACTGCTACCTGATGGTTTCTGTACATAACTATCCTCCATCAGACCCCTCATTTTAATAACATCTTCCCATCTATCCGACCTTGCATAAGTATTAGAGGAGAGTACATAATTACCACTGTTAGTAGGATCCAGTTCAAGAAGCTTGTTTGTGGCAATCTCAGCCAGGGGCAAATTTCCATGAAGCTGAGAAGCACTCAATAGTATCCTCCATATAATAACATCAGGAGCTATAGGCATTTTTCTTATGAACTCATATGCCTTTTCTAAATTGCCAGAACGACTTAAAAGATCCACAGCACATCCATAGTGCTTCATTTCTGGTGTCAGTCCATAAACCTTTTCCATACTTTCAAAATATTCCAATCCTTTGTCGACCAATCCAGCATGAGCACAGGCTAGTAATATCCCAACAAAGGCTCCATGAGAAGGCTGAACTCCTTCTCTCAACATCTGTGAAAAAAGTTCAAGTGCAGAATTTGCAGAGCCATTCACGGCAAGGCCTGAAATCACTGAAGTCCATGACACAGAGTCCTTCTTTGGCATCTCCTTAAACACCTCCAATGCTTTCTCAACTAAACCACATTTGCAATACATATCTATCAAAGCATTACCAACATATATGTCAGCTTTTACATCATACCTACGTATATAGTCATGAACTGCCGCCCCAACATCCAATGATCCTATATGGGCACAAGCAGAAAGCACACTAGAAATTGCTATTTCATCTGGCTTCACCTTAGTTGCCATCATTTCTTTAAAAAGCCACACTGCCTCTGCAAATTGGTTAGCTTGAGAGTAACCTGTGATCATAGAAGTCCAGGAGATTACATCTCTCTCTGGCATCTTATCGAAAAGCTTCCGAGCAGCAACTAAATTTCCCACTTTTACATAATCCATGATCATGGCATTCCAAGAAACTATATTTCTCTTTTGCATCCTATCAAATACATCTTGGGCCAGACCTACCAGACCACGTCGTCCATACATGTCTATCAGGGTGTTTCCCAGGTACACATCAAGCGGCACCTGATTGTTATCTATGTACTTAACCATGGTATCTGCCATATCCCACTCGCCCAAAAATGTGCAGGCTAAAACAACCTTCATCATTGTCACTGCATCAGCCTTCACATTTGCCGCCTGCATTGCCTCAAAAAGGCCCAAAACCTCCCTATATCTATTGCATTGACTATAGCCACAAATTAATGAATTCCAAGAAACCAAATCTCTTTCCCCCATTCCGTCAAACACCTTCCTTGCAAAATCTAAATCACCACAAGCAGCATACATATGAATCAATGCATTAGAAACAAAAAGATAGGACTCAAACCCAAGTTTAACTGCGTGTCCATGGACTAGTTTACCATGCAAAATATCACAAACCCGTGCACAAGCCTTGCAAATATATATGAAAGTCAAATTATTCCCAATTATCCCTTGGTAATGATACATACGGTTATACATGTGAATTGCTTCCCTTGGCTGGTTACTCAATGACCAACCACGGATCAAGAGGTTCCAAATTGACAAAGTGGGGCGATGGATTTGACTGAAAAGCAAATTAGCTTTCATTAAATTTGGAGCGGATAGTGCGTACCATTTAATAACTTCATACATAGATGAAGGGTCTGTCTGAAGGTGGTTTCTGATGAGATGGGCATGAAGCATTTTGGCAGAGTTAATTGACATGACTGCCCGTACTAATTGTACTTGAGAGTTTCAGGTTGGGCTGTTGATTCTGCTGCCGAGGGGTTCAGCTCTATCTCCCCGTGTGGGAGAGATTCTTACAAGGGAAGAAAAAATGGGGGAGAGAGAGAAGGGGGGGTGATGCATAAAAAATAAAGGCAGGAATAGGAAGCCAATTTTGCTTGGCAAGTAATTTAGATAAATGAAATATTCATTTCTTTTTTATATTTAATATAGTTAAATAATTAAAAATATAAAAATAAATGATAATAATATTTTATATTTGAAACAATAAAATATTTACTTGATTTTATAAATTTTTAAAATATATTTAGATGATAATATAAAAATATCATATTATAAATTATATTATCAAAATAATAATTAACAAAACATTTTTATTATAAGAAAATAATAAATATTAATTCATTAAATTGATATTAGATAATTTTATATAATAAAAATAATAATTATATTTATAAATAATACATAAATATTTTATTTTAAATTTTATTATTAAATCCTCAATTATTAAAATATTTTTAACAAAAGTATGGAAAGTTACTTTGTCTTGGCATTAAGAGAAAATCGTTAAAAAAATTAGAATCTAAATATCAAAATTTTAAAATTAATATTCATCATCTATTTAATTAATATTTTATTAAATTACATTTTTTTTAAGAAAAAAAAACACCTTGGGCATTTTTTATTGGACTCAGTGGTTGGGCGCGAGTTAATTCGATCTAATGTCTGCTAATCCATATAAATCATTTTTATTATTAAAATTTTTAATAATTAATTATATTAATTTTTTAGAAATATTGAATTATACTTTTAAAATATTTTAATAATCAATTATAAATACTAAATTTGATTCAACAAAAAGTTATTTTGAATAATTTTTATAAGGGAAATATGTTTTTATTTTAATAATAATAACAACATCTCTTTTTTCTTTCTTACTAAATTATTCTTTTCAATAATTTAATACTTAAAAATAATTTTTATATATTATACAAATAAAAATAAATTATATATAATTAATTATAAAATAATTATTTAAAAATTAATTATTAATAATTAATTACATTTTTAGTTAATTATTTTACCAATATTAAGCCTCCCAAAAATTTAAACCACATGAAACCACCCTATTTTAAACTTGAATCGATTGGGTTGAGTTGGGTTAAAGACTTTTGGACAGTCCTAGTTGCTATTACGAGGAATCTTTCTAAGATTTCACCACAATGCAATGCACTAGCGAGGTTTTACTTACATGAACTTTTCATTTTAATAAAAGTAATGATATATTCACATCGAATAGGGTTAATTGATGCCAATCTAATTTATATTTATTTCTACACTATTGCATAACTTTTTTCATTAATTTGATTTTTATCAATTCAATTGTGTTAGATTACTAAAACTACTAACATCCAAGATTTCCAAATAACCATACCTCTTATATTCATTTCCTTCTCTCCTTCTCAAAAATTGTAATTTTCTTTTTCTATTATCAAAATTTTCTTGTACAAGAATTCAAAGATTCAATAATATTTTTGTTATTTTTTATTTATTGTGCTCATACTCTTAATTACTACTTTAATATTATATCATATTTTTTACAATTTTCATTACTATGCCATCACACTGTTCTATTATTTTCAACATGTATCAATTATTTTTCATAATCAAGACATTGATCCAAAGCTCCCTGAACAACTCTACCTCACTTGGTAATGGAGCCTTGTGAGGGGAGGGACAGAATGTTTAGTTAGAACCCATCAAAATTACTATAGAACTATCAATAATTAGTGTAGTTTAGGTTAAACTTCAAACCTATAGATTAGGTTATGCATTGGTTATCTTCAAAAGCCGTATTGATAAGCTTTAAGAGCCACGTTGGCCAGCTGTATTGGCCAAAGGAGAGGCATTTAGGTGGTTCTATAATGTTGAGTGGTCTCGGACAACTAATCCCAAAAACTTAAGTAGTAAATCAAAACTATAATAATTAAAGATAATTTTTAGTAATAATGGGACATCTAATTATAAAACTATCCTCTAAATCTAATGAACTAACATCTTCAATCTCTAGTCAAGAATCTTATCTAGAAAAAATTAATCAAGATATAATAAATAGTCAAGAAATTGTTATTTCTAATATAGAATAAAAATTATGTAACTGGAACATACTTAGAGTACTCACTCAATAAATTTACAAAATAGATACTTTTGATATTTTTTAAGATAATATTATCAAAACATGTGAACAAAATTTAAGTATTCATAAATTTATGATTCAATACCTTTTCTTTCAAAACATTTAGTAGAAAAACACAAAAAAATTATAATTATTTGCACGTAATTAATTCAAGTAGTAGCAAAACTTCTTCATAAATTAGGTAAAGATACTCCAATATTAATAGTTTTAAGAAATACTAAAGCAACAACTTTAAAAAATTTAATATTATCTTATTTACAATCAAATATTCATAATAATTTTGATTATTTTAATTATTTTTCAGATTATAGAGTAGCTCTAAGTAATCCAAATATAGAAGACTTTTTAAGTTTACTTGTGAAAACAAAAGAAGAAACATGGGTAAAAGGTATAAAACATGTAGACATAATTTATAGAATTTATTATAAAGTTATGAAAATTAATGTCAATAATAAAACTTTAAAAATTTCTCCAAAACATGAGACAATATTAGTAGAAGCTAATACAAGAAATTCTTCAATATTAACTCCAAAACCTTTAAAACATGATCAAATTTCATTTATAGAAGAATAGAAATTTCTAGAAATAATGCCTCTAAAATACGAAAAAAGTTTAATGATTAATTAAATAATTGAAAACTCTTTAGGAGATGTAATATTAAAATTTCAAAAAACTTCAAGACCTGGAAATTATATTTTCATCTAGAAATTCTAGAGATTCTACATTAGATTTGGATCCATGGAAATATATAGATCTTGAATATAGAGAATCTTAAGTGAAACTTTAAGGAATAAATTATAGTGAAAATATTCCAGAATTTCAATAAAAAGTAGAATATGCTTCAACATAAAAATCCACATTACCTACCTATTCATAAATGCAAAATTAACTCAATATGATTAAAAAAAAGAATATATTTTAAATAAAGAGTTTCTCAATAAGGAATTTTATTCTTAAGAAAACAAAGAAAAAAGAGAATGGTATTTTTCAAATTTCTCTCCAAAATTCTTAGAATTATTTAAAAAGATATATATTAATACCTTAGAAAAATACAAACAACATATATATTTCTTTACTTAGTTTGAAAATTTTTGTGTAAAAAAAGATATTGAAAATACTTTTGTTAAAACTTCTAAACAAGATATATAAAAAATGCTTCAAAAAAATGAAAAAACTAGAAAATATTAAAAATAGCAAAAAAGAAAATTTAAAAATTGACAATAGAATTTGTTTAAAAGATGACAAAACTCAAAATTTAACTTCTTTGGGAAAAGCATGCAACATGAATAATGATAATTCAAAGCCTAAGAAAAAAGATGATAATATTAAATGTACAAGTAGTAGAAAAGACTTCACTTTTACCAAATATTCAAAATTAGAAAGGAGTGAAATAGTTAATGAGAAACTCAACAAACTAACACCTTATGTAAAAGACTTTCCAAAATATGATACACTAAATGAAAGCTTGTCATCTATAACCAAAGACAATTTAGTTAATAATTCAATAATAGAACAAAATGTTACATCATCCAAAGATAACGTAGTCAAACAATTCAATAGTAGAAAGAAATAATAGATAAAATTATGAATGAAAAAATCCAGAAAGAATATATACTAAAACTTAAAGAAATAATTGATCAAAGAAAAATAAAGAAAAAGTAGAACCATATAATTTACAAGAAATTTTTAATAGATTTAAAAATCCTAGTAATTAAATTACTATTCAAGATTTGCAAGCAAAAATTAATAATATAAAAAAATAAAAAAAAATAAAAGAAATAAAAGAAAATTTTAGAAATTGAATTAGGTATTTTAAAACTATCTATAAAAAATGATACAAAAAGAAAAATGACAAACAAAAGATCAAGATAATGAAAAAGATCAAAATCAAAATATGAAAAACTATCAAGAAAATGAAGAACAAAAAGAAGACCCATATGTAAATGCTCTTCAAGGAATTTAGTTTCATAAATAAATATGTGAGATCAATTTAGTAATTAATAATGAATTTCATCAAATATTTCATGCTTTGGTAGATTTTAGAGTAGATTTAAACTGTATTAAAAAATGATTAATACCTACAAATATTATAAGAAGACAAAAGAATCATTAAGAAATGCTAGTGATATCATATATATAATCAAGGAATTTGTTTGAAAAATACTTTTGTTCTAGTAAAAAATATTAATGAATCAATAATCTTAGGAACTCTATTTTTAACTCAAATTTATCCTAAGTAACTCTAGAAGGAATTTATCCTTTAAAATTTGATAAAATATGTGTCACGCCCTGATCCATGGAATGCTACCAGTGTAAAAAATCACTATTAAGAAACCTTTTATAAGCCTAACAGTACAAACTCTTTACCAAATAACATAACATACCAAGACCCATAATAACATTGATGCATAGACAAGTATTTACACATCAAATTCTAACAAAAATCCAACAGAGTTTTCTCTATTTTTCAGATACCTAGGCTCAAGGCCTATACAATATACAAGGGCTACACACCCATTAACCTATACAATAATACAGAAATCATTATGTCCCGAATTACACAATCTACATCCTACTGGACATTTATCAATCAAAATACGTGCACACTACAAACACTACCAAGTGTTAGGATCTTCACCATTAATATACCTTTAAATTCCGCAGAAAGAGGTTTACTCAATCAATGAGCAGATCCTGTACCAGTGTGAGGTGCAGGAATAGTGGATGTGTCCTTAGGCTTTAAAAAATATTTGAAAAAAATAGGGTGAGTTTCATAGAAACTCAGTGAGTTAATAATCCTATAGAAAACCAAAAACTTCATTTATAAATCATATTCAAAATCTTAGGAATAAAATATGTATGTAGTCGTAAAGATACGCTTACCCATTCGAAAGTCATGATCTCAAAATAGATTTGGAAACTTTCATCCATCAAAAAAGTTAAATAAATAAAATATAATACTCAACAACACAAAAATGAGCAACAAAGTATGCTATTATGAAAAATATCTATCATAGCGTAAACATGAGAAAAATTCAATAAAGCTTTCTAAAATATATTAATACTCAAGTAGCAAAACACTCAATCAGAATCCCAAAGGGAAATCCCTAGAGGTAATCATAACATCATCATAATCCATCTAATATGCATGCCGAATATTCATATATTCAATAGCTCCACCTTTATTATGCTAATTCAATATGCTGTTGAATATTCATATATTTGACAACTCCCCCTTTATTACACCATCACCTATTTTTGTCACAAGTGCACTTGAGGATTTCTAATAAATTTTCAATGGACCTAGGACTTCAATTTAATAAATCATTATAAAATGCAAAGGTATGCTAAATCACTTTCATATTTATTCATCATATAGCAAAATGAAATTACTAGTTCTAATAACATATATCAAGATAAAATGCATCATTTCATTATAACAAATCATTTTTATATGTATATATAATATGCAATTAAACTTTCAAACAAGTTAACATAGAAAAATCTCATTATTCATAAATCATAATAATCCATATCATAAAATTATTTCATATTGTAAATGGGATTTATCAAAAGAGTAGGATTATCCGCTCACCTTAGAGATTCCTTAAAAAGCTAGATTAGCTAACATGGAAAATCGAGTCTCTCAACTTATTTAGGTATAATCAACATCAAAATCAATACTTAAACTAAATCTTAAAGTCCTTTAATTAAGCACACCTATTTTACACTAACATTCAACTTCAATATCCAAGCTAAAATTTCAAGATCAAGTAGCAGAACCACCTACTTGGATTTTCAACTAAAACTCCAAAAATTTAATGTTGGTGTGCTTGATTCTTCAATAGAAACTTAACTAAAGTAAATTAACAAGAAAATTTTCAATTTTCCTTAGCTTTAAAGGCAAGGGTTTCAAGCTAGATCTACTTGAAAACTTGATATAAACTACCTATAAAATAAATCTGATGCTTTAGGAGTACTCACTGCTAAAAGAGGAAGTTGTGGGCATCTCGACGTGGGCTTGATTACTGCTAGCAAGCCCAGCTAGAACTCGATCGAAGCATACTAGAAGAGGAAGGAATAATTGTTGTGGAGCTAGACCAGGGAGAAGGAATGCTGGGGAAGGAGAAAAAGAGGAAGATCGGTGGTTGGATATGGCTGGACGGTGATGGCTAAAGAAGACGAAGGTCACCGGATGTAGTCGTAAAATAGGGTTGCTTCAGGCAAAGAAGACTGCTTGTGCAAGGAGAAAGAAAGAGTTGTTGGAAAGGTTATAATATAAACTAAAATAGGGCAAATTGCAGTTTTACCTCATTGACCTCGCAATGACTTCAAAAAGATCCTTCTGGAAAAAAGAAAAATTACATTACGGTCCTAACAAAAATTTAAGAAATTACACTTCAGTCCCTCAGAAAATATTTCCTTTTTTTAAGGTATTACAAACTCTCCCCCTCCCAACAAAAGAATTTGTCCTCAAATTCTAAAGACATAATTATAAGGAGTGAAGATCCATACCATTAGATCATTCAAACAGCTGGGGGTATTTATTTATTATAAAGGACTCAAGCTTCTAGGTCATCTCCTTTTTCCCATGGTTCTCCCACAAAACCTTCACCGATGGATATTTCTTAGAGCGAAGCTTTCTTATTTGATGATCAACTATAGCCCTCGGATGTTCCTTATATGTAAGATGACTATCCAACTCAACCAAAATTTAAGGAAAGATATAAGATGGATCTGGCACATATTTCTTTTATAAGTCTAAGATAGGTGCCCTAAAGCTAATTGGGATTGAGCTCTATTATATCTATGACTATACTTTCTGTATTGATTTGATAATATGTAAAGGTTGTTTATTCATCTTATATTGCATTTCTTATTTATTGCATATTAAGAT
>JANHAO010015942.1:0-14603 GCA_026873985.1 Saraca asoca | reverse complement strand
ATGAAATGAGTTTAAATCAAATATTTTCTAACTATATTTTCAATGCATTCTCACAAGTTAAATTTTTATAAAAAAATTATTTTTTTGCTTTATAAATTGATTCACAAATCGATTCATAGAAGGAATCTTCTAGAATGTACTTAAATTGATTCACAAATTGATTCATGAAGAAAAGTTTTTGACAATGCTTTTTACCAAAACATTAGAAAATATTTTGAATCGATTAGGTAATCAATTCACAATCTTTTTATACTAGAGGATGAATTGATTCATGCATCAATTTGGTCATGAACTTCTTCATGATATTTATAAACTGAATCAATTCACAAATTGATTAGTTAGTTATAATCGCTATGAATTAATTCAAGGATTGAAAATTAGTTATTTTTCAAAAGTTAGTTATAACAACTATAAATACCTTCTCACTCTCATTTCAACACATAGCTTCATATTAGTTTTCTATCACTTTGAGTGCAAAAAATAGAGAGAATTCTTATGCTTTATCTGATCTAACTCTACCTCTTAAAATCACATTTGATTAATAGCTTGGATCAATTTCTGTGAAGATTATACAATCGATTAATTGAGATTTTTATCTTAATTGTTAGCATTGTTTTCTTTTACCCAATTCTTAGTTATCTTAGGTTTCTGAGGTTAATTAGAAACTGGAGATACAAGGAAGAGGTTGATCTTCCCTTGCATCTTTTATTAGTTGTAAGGTTGATTACAATTAAGCTGAAGGTTTAGTGTTATTGTATCTATAGGTTTTACAAGAGCTCAGTGTAAATCTTCTTATAAACTGGTTGTTCAGGAGCCCAGTTAAAATCTTGTTATAGTAATAAAAGAGATCATCAGATTAAGGATTAATCAAGTGGATGTAGACTTCATCTACAATTTCAAGTGAAGTTGAACCACTTTAATATCCTGGTGTTCTTGATTTGTCTTTCTGCACCTTTCTTTGCTGCATTCTGCTATTTTATTTCTTGTCGCATTACTACAATTTTGATTATTGCAATTTTAATATAATTTTGATTTTTTGCGTTCTTGAATTAATTGTAATTCTATTAATTGTTAAACTGAATTTAATTTGATCAATAGCTAATTGAATTCCTAACAATAACAGTGACTCCAATATTATCTGATCTTCCAATAGAATTTTATTGAAAAATCTAGTGATACAAGAATCCAATCTTAAAGGCAAAAAGAGTATTTTTACAAACATAAATAGGGCAAGATTTGTACTTTTAGGACCCTCATTTATCACCACCTCCACCAATGGTACAACCACCAACATAAGCCCCAAACACACTTGCATGCTCTAAAACAATCACAAGCAAGAACTACATCACTTCAAAAAAAATAGAAAAATAATTACAAAAAACAAAAAGATTTGGAAAGAAACAACAAGAGTACAAGAACACTTATAAATGTATAAGATAAATCATATTATCTAAATTAACAAAAGAGAATAACACCACCTTCAGCTATAGCACTACCAAAAAGTCCAAAACCGCTAGTAAGATCGAGAAATAAAAAAACAAGTACATTACATTATTATGGAATATAAAACAATTAAATCGTATCAAATAAAATAAAAAAATTAACAAAAAGAGTCATAACCACCCCTAGTTCCTAATCAAATAGCAACACCACTAAGCTCAACAATAGATCATCCACCTCTAACAAGTTCTGCAATAGGACAACAATATTGACAATTTGACAAAAATGATTAACCACAAAATAATGTTACCATATAAAAAAAACTTTAAAAAATATAAAAGAAACAAGGAAACAAAAAATTTACCTTGTTTAAGCTTTTCACTTTGCTAAATATTTTCAAACCATTCATATTTCATTGAATTTGTTTAGTCTTAACCAATTTTAGGTGCAAATTAATGCTTCTACTATCTTGGGCGATAAATTGCTTCTAAAAGGGTCTAATACACATCCTTCAGTAGAAAAGGTAGATTCTTAGGCCACTATGGATATTGGTACAACCAATACATCTCTTACAAGTGGAGACAACACTTGAACCATATAGCTTCTACCAAGTTAAGACATCAAAGTTGTCATCTTCATCAACATAAGCCTCATTCAAATGTCTCTCTAGCTTATTCCTTGTCTCAATGGTATCTTTTTCCTTCAAATGACTCCTTAAAGTAGCATTTTGAGCCTTTTTAGCTTAGTTAGAAGTTGTATAACCATTCTTATGACCAACTACCCACTTTTAAATAGATCCATGGCTTGACTAGAAGAAGAAATTAGTTGCCTATATTCACATGAATACCACTTATAAAGTTTGGCTTATTGATCATTCACTTTCTTGACCATAATTATAGCCATGGGCTCCCCATAAACCTCCTCAATGACCAAGTAATGTAGCAAGCTTATAGCTTGGGTCAAGCACAATTGTAGGATTTAAGTTTTCTAGTTTTTCCCAATATTTATTAGATTTCTTATTCATATCCAATGCCATGACATACAAGACAAAATTTGCATTATCTTTAGTACTCCATTTACTTATCTCACTTTGTAGTAAAGTAATCTGATTAAAAGCTCCATTTGAAACGATGTTCAAAAAGCTTGAAAAATTTAATGTAGCATCATAAATTTTTTTTCAAAAATTTGATGAAGACTTTAGCTTTGTTCCAACCTTCATTACTAGGAGAACTTTTCTTTCTCTCTTCATCACCAAAGTATGTCAAGAAATCTATATCATCTTATTCAAGCCTCTCAAAGGCTTTTTGGAATTTTTTCAGTAGTCTCTAGCATCATGAAATTTGAGTCCCACCTAATGGGAACATCAAGAGAGATAAGTCTCTGTTGTGTAATATGTTCTTCTTCAATTGTTGTCTTGAACTTCCTAAGTCTTAGAGGAGAGGATCTCACATGCCTCACAATATTTCTTATAGCTAAAATGCAGGTATATAGATCTTTCAATCTTCACTAACTATCAAATTGAATATGTGTGCACAATACCTCATGTGCCTCAATTCCATATCCATTGCAAGACCTTTCCAATTCTTCACTCTTATTCTCAAGAATGCAATTACTTCATCATTAAAGCTTATATTATCAATTGTAATTGTAAAAGCTCTCTTCAACCCCATTCATTTAAACATGACTCAATATGTTTTCCTATGGTCTTGCCCTTATGATTTGATATTTGATAGAAATTCAAAATTCTCTCTTGCAATTTCCTTTCTTCATCTATGAAATGAGTGGTTAAAATCTTATAGTTTCAATTTTAAACTAAAGTCTAACTATTAGTGGTCAAACATGCCCTAACACAATTAGATTTCAATAAATTCTTGAGTTTTGTTTTTTCTCCATAAACAACTTAAAACAATCCCTAGTAATTGTCTGTTTAGATGTTACACTAAATTTAGAATGCAAATTCCTGCACATTAGCTTGAAATTGTACCTATCAATTACCCTAAATGACTATTCATTGCATATTAAAAAGATTGCTAGGACTCTCCTGCACTTTTCTACATGATAAATTCATGGGGCAAAACTAACTAATGAACCACTTTTCCAATCAGCTTTTGCCTTAAAGTCTTAAGAGCTTTTGTGTACAATCTAATTTAATATGCAAAGGCATTTTAGGACATTTAACTATGTGTATAAGCATATTAGATGTGCCACACTCATTAGAATCATAAAGATACCTTGTACCACAATGTACACAGGTTGCAATAGACTCACTCACTTCTTCATCAAGTACCCCTTGCAAAGTGTAACCATGTCTTTAACTTTTTCCTTGTGTCCACCTTATTTGCTAATGGTTTTCTTTTTTTGTCTAGCTATTTTTTCTTTGTAATAATGGGTCTTTAAGAAGGTTGTCAGAATCATGATCCTACCTGTAGGATTGCACAATTCTATGATTTTAACCTCCATTTTGTGCTACCTTGCCAATTACCTCACTCCTTGGTGTGATCATTATGCTTGGAGTGGAGGATTAGTGCAATCGATAGGATCACATGATCCTTTTGAGCTACACAATCCTATCTAGGAAGGTGATGGGCCACTAAGCTTCTCTCAAATTAGGCCAATTTTTTTTAGTTTTTAACATTAAAATTAGCAGAAGAAACTCAAATCCCTAACCTCAATCCTTCGATCGGCCCTATTTTGCTGCAAGTCCGCAATTGCAACTTTTACTTCATTGGTTTTCAAGTCTACAACTAATTAGTTGATACTTTGGTCTTCCTATGCAAAGACGGCTAGATTCTAGCAAAGCTGAGCAACTTCTAACAAGTTACACGACTTCTTGTTGGCATCGATCTTCTCTCCAACTTGACAAATAAAACAGAGTTATAGCACCAATCTCCTCTCCAATGATATTGCTGGCTGGGTATGATATTCATTATTGTTTAGTTTATTGTTTTAAAAAACTAATGGGCTAGAGCTTTAAAAAAAAAGTGTGGTTGATGGTTTGATTTATCTATGTTGTTAATACAAAAGCCATAACTTGCTTATAATATATCTTAGTTTTGTTGTTGATAGAGAACTTAACAAAAGCTATAATTTTATTTTTTTAATAAATAAACTTTATTTAATTATTTTGTAATGAATTAAAATGGTTATGCTAATCTCTTATTATTTTATAAGTTATAACAATAACCAGAGTGTACTCTTAATATTTATTAAAATATTTATCTTCTTTTTTTTTATTTTGTAGTCAATTAATTGTAAATTGCTTATAATGATTTTAAATTTTTGTATTTTATAATAATTTAAGTTTTTATAAATTTATAATGATTGGAAATTTTTGTAGGGATGTTGAATTAATTTTTTTATAATATTATGAAAATTTTTGTAAATGGCTTACTATAGTTTGAGGCCTACTTTAAAAGGAAAAAAAATGTTCCTGGAGATAGGAGTGATGTAGGTTGGGAGCATTGTTTTGAAGTTAACAGAAGTGCTAGAAGAGTTAGATGAAAATATTGTGACAAAACAATGACTGAGGGTGTTTACAGACTAAAACATTATCCAGCTGGTAGTCACATGGATGCAGGTTTTTGTCCAAATGTGCCAAATGATTTTAAGATTAAAATGATGGAATATATGTCAAAGTCAATGGAAATTGCATCTAAGAAAAAACAAGAGCTTTTTTAAACGTGATAATAATAGTAATGATGAGGGAGGAAGTATGTCAACAAATATCTAAGTTTTTCTGCACTAGTGGTATTCCATTCTATGGTGTGAAAAATCCAAATTTTGTAAAGATGTGTCAATTGATTGGAAAACATGAAATTGGGCTAAAGCCTCCTTCTTGCCATGAGATTAGAGAAAAATACTTGAATAACAAGGTTGTCTGACTATGAAGTTGCTTGAGGAACACAAAGAGCAACAAAGAGCAATGGAGAAAAATAGGTTGTTCCATCATTTCATATGGTTGGACAAACAAAAAAAGGTGATCCATATGTAATTTTCTTATTAATAGTCCATAGGGATCCATATGTAATTTTCTTATCAATAGTCCAAAGGGGACAATCTTTTTATCTTTAGTTAATACAATTGATTTTCCACAAATAGCTGATAAGGTATTTGAGATGTTTGATGACATTGTTAAAAAAGTATGTGAAGAGAGTGTTGTACAAGTGATCACTGATAATGCAGCAAATTACAAGGCTGTAGGAGAAATGCTAATGAAAAAAAGAAAGATTATTTTTTATACACCTTGTGCTGCTCATTATATTGATCTGATGTTGGAGGATGTTGAGAAAAAATTGAAAATCCATTACTTGACGATTGCTGAAGCCAGAAAGATTACAACTATTGCTGAAGCTAGAAAGATTATGTTATAGGTGAAAATTGATTTTGAAGAATGAGACAAGAAAGAGCCAAGCAAAGACTAAGTTACACAGATCGCTGAAGATGCCCAGCAAGAACCACCTCACTCATCGTTAGGAAGCAACACGATGAGGTCATCATGAGTTCGGCTTACTAAGCAGTCGACCGTTCTGCTCGAGCTCGCTATGCCAATAGGGACAGCACCAAGCTCGCTAAGTGATCCGCTACGTCGCCTCCAAGCTGAGGAACCCAGCTCATGAGGATGGACATCTCGCTCGACAAAGCGAGATCATAAGACAAACAAACATTTATTTCTTGATGTATTATAATTGTAGCTTGTAATTATTTTATGTAACTCTTCCTTCCTCTATAAATAGGGATGAACTGTTAGAAGAGGGGGGAGAGGCTAAAAACCTTGTAAACAGAAACCCTGTAAAAATCTCCTTTCATATTAATAAATGCTCCGTCATATACGTAGGGGCCGGTACCACCGGGATTTAGCCAAACCACATTAAAAAACTATGTTTGCCTTCATCCTCCACCATTCTTCCTCTTCACTATCTTCATCATCCTCCAGCCCGCACATCCTTCATATCAGAAAATAGCTTGGGGCACATGAACTACACACTCCGGTTGATCGAAAATTGGGCTTCTTGCACAAACTGAATTTCACCATCAACATTTTTGGCGCTAGAAAGAGGGCCCATCTGTTTTCTGCATCTGTTTCCCTAGAGCATCCATTCCTACGATAACAATTGGTAAGAGGAAGGACCACTTAAAGCTCTACCACTCCAGTCTTCCAACCAGCAATGCTCCCATTGTAGGGGCTCACCAGCATTCTATTGCTATCCCTGGAGCTGAAGAGCTGCAAACGCCAGGCTGGCCCCAACCAACACTAGAAAATATGATAAGAGAGTTGGCTCAAACTATTAAAGCACTGGCACAGGCACAAGCCCAAGGTACTCAAAGACAAGAAGAGATCATGGAACAACTCTAGTAACTCCGCAGAGAAGCTCAGAAGGAAACTCATGAAGATCGCGATAGTCAGCGACTGGGGGGCTCGAAACAAGCAGAAAGCTCAACCCCTTAACCTGAAATATAGGACCGGATAATGGAGGAAGTCCTCTAAAGGCTTAAACAGCTAGAAGAATGCCCACCGCCACAAAGCAACCAACCTCGCTACGAGGAATGCTCACCATTTTCTGTGGAGATCAAGATCCAGCCACTCCCACAGAAACTTAAAGTGCCTGCAATCCCACTGTATGATGGGAATAATGACCCAAGTAACCACCTAGATGCGTTCAATATCCAGATGGATCTTCAAACAACTGATACCCTACTGAAGTGTCGTGTCTTTCCTGCCACACTAGGAGGAATACCCTAGGCATGGTTTAGAAAACTCCTAGCTCGCAGCGTCAGTAGTTGGGAAGAATGCCAAAGGAAATTCATTGACTAATATTGAGCACTCAAGAGGCAGCTCACTCCTCCTTGTCATCTCACAATAATCTTTCAGCATAAGAATGAATCGCTGAAAGACTATATGGCCAGATTCAGGCACGAAGCCAACTTCGTGGAAAACCTTTTGGAGGAAAGTATCTTAACAACCATCTCAACAAGACTTTGCAAAAATGAATAGTTATACAGAAGCCTCTATAAGTCCCCAGCTCAAGACCTCACTAAATTCTATGAGTAAGCTACCAAACAAATAAGATAGGAAGAAACCTTCGGAACAGAGGAACCCAAGCAAAAAGTGCATGCTAGTGGTTCTACTGTAAGCAAAAAGAGCAATGACGAGAGTCATAGTCACAACCCCACTCCTCAGCTCACAAAGAAGGCAAAGCCCCAGCAACTTGGAGGTCACTTTGAAAGCTACAGCATCCTATCAGACACACAAGACAAAATTTTTGCCACAGAAAGGCACAACGAAGACTTCAGAAGGCCTAGACCAATAAGAGTGCCCACCAAGTCCAGAGATCCAAGCATATTTTGTGCTTATCATAATGAGGCTGGACACACCACCTCAGAATGTTAGGCACTAAAAGATACCATTAAAGACCTCATCAGAAGAGGTCGATTACAAGATTACATAGTGAGACCGTCAGAGCAGCGAGCTTAATAGGCTTAGCAAATAGATAACCAAGAGCCAGAGCCCTCCATCGGAACCATACTCTAATCTTGTAACATTTTCTTAAGATCAATAACATTCCCGTAGTTGTATGAATTATTCTATGTTGAATCAATGTAATTCATAGCTGATTAGCCAGAAAGCATTACCCAAACAACGAGTTTTCACTCCACCATTACAAGGATACATCCGGGGGTAAGATGGCACGAGGTCTACCCTGTTGATACATCCAAAGAAAATCATTTCCCACAAGTTAGGACCAAGAGCGCAAATCCCTCGACCACTGAGCAACAAGATTGCTATGAGGTTGAGCAACAAGATTACTATGAGGCTAAGCAACAAGATTGCTATAGGGCTGAGCAACAAGATTGCTGCCTCACTAAGCAACAGGCTTGCTGCAAGATTGAGCAATGAGGGATTGCTGCCTCATTAAGCAATAAGATTGCTGCCTCACTGAGTAACGAGCTTGCTGTGGTATGGACGTGCGACCTCACGTAGCAACGAGTTGTCATCTCGCTATTGAAAAACCTGTTTGAGAGTGAGATGGCCTAGAGCCTACCTCGTGTCTGAGGGTGAGATGGCCTTTGATCCTACCTCGGGTCCAAAGGTTAGATGGCCCAAAGCCTACCTCGAGACAACACAAATGAAAACAAAACTAAACCAAGGGTGAGACGGCCCCTAAGCCTACCTTGTCGATACACCCAAGCTGAATAATGGACAAAAAGCTCGCCACACCGTGAGAACATTAAAATAAACTCGTTGTAGCTCTCATGCAATCGAGTATCCACAACTAACCTATGAACAAGAAAGTCACAGCTCACATACGAACTCTCATTAGGCACAGCTTGCATGTGACCTGACTAATAGGGAATCAAGGCAACAAAGTGCAGCAGAAAGCTAAAAACATGGCTGATTGGTCACAAAGTATTTCATTAATCATCATACATGTACAAGCAAGTAGTGCTCAAGGCATCTAACATAACTTTCAAAAGCTACACAGAAGAGTTTATACACTAAAAAGCCTTAACGAGGTAAAATTACATTAGAAGAAGAAGAAATATAGAAGCCAAAGGCAAAAGGCTAAAGGCCTAATACTACCATACCAGCAAGAAAGTGAAGAGCTGGCTACAGTGATGCAAACTCCCACTAGCAGGAAAATCAATAACTCCACTCCTACAGTCTTCCCAGACCTGATCGGTGATTCCTCCTAGACCAGACCTAATGCAATCCAAAAAGGCACCAAGAGCCTAGCCAGCGATGCTGGATTCTACGAAGAGAGCCGGGGAAGATAATCCAAGCACCGCACAAGACTCCCCAGGAGCCTGCAAGATGGATCCTGTGGTGAAGCCATGTGCAATAGGCTATCTATGCCTCCAAACATTCTGTAATAGGCCATCCATGTCTCAGCAAGCTTTACCAGAAGCCAAGATATCAAAAGTGCAGGGGGCTCGATAGACTCCTTCATTGAACTCTTCTGAGAAAAAGGAAGAAGACCCTCAGGGTATAAAAAGACCAGCTCTATCCACCGAAAAATCTAAAAGACATCTGGATAATCTCAATCTAATGGCCCAAAGCAAATGGCAGTGCCACACCAATGGCCAAAAATTACAAACAAAAGAAAGCATAGCTTAAAGTAGAATGAAAAGATAGAAAAGAAACCTGAAGTGACAAATCAAGCAAGCAAGGACTTTGACCACTGGCAAAGCCTCAGAAAAATCGCAACTCCCAATTCACAAAGCGAACTGAGAAATATTTTTTAAATTGTTTAAACTTAGAAATATGTTTTTGCATTTGAAATATTTCACCAAAAACATTCCAATTTGTTCTTAAATGATTTATTATATTCCTTAGACTTGGAATTATATTTTTGGATTGAAATATAAGCTTTAAAATGATTTTGAATGGTTTTGAAATGAACTTAAAAAGTTTGAATTCAAAATCTAGCCTTGTGATTTGAATTGATAAGTACACTCGATTTTGCGATTCTAATTGCATCATGATCACAAGTCAAATTTTGAATTCGCAATCACGATCATAACCTTTGAACTACAACTGTGATCATGATTGTGTGTGTTTGGCAAATGATAGAAAGGTGTCAAAATCTTGTGTTAGCCTAGATTACTCTAGCTACATATTTTCCTTGGTTTTAATGTTGAAAAACAATTTAATCTAACAATATGTTTTAGTGTTTTTAATTTGTTTTGCAAGTTGAAAGAAATATGATTCAAGAGATCCAAGATTAATTTTAGGAATTATTTTATTTTAATAGGATCTTTTGTAAATGAGTTCAAATGATATTTGATCCAAATATTTTCACTAAACAATGAGGTAGTCTTTAAACCACTGGAAAAAAACTATAAAACTATTTTTTTTACTTCATGAATCGATTTGCACATCGATGTATTGAAGAACTTATGTAAAATTCATATCAAAATCGAAGTTGCAATCGATTTATGAAATACAAATTTGAAAAATCTTTTTATCAAAAGTTGGGAAAAAGTCTTACTTTGATACAGTAATCGATTATAGTTCTACTTATAATAGATCACACTTTGATTACCACACTTTAGTTATAACCATACTGAATCGATGCTACAATCAATGCAATAACTAAAAATTAATTATTCTGTTATAGACGGTTACAACAATTACAATAGCCTAACTGCCTTCACTATTTAAACTAGTTTGCATTATTTTTCTTCATATTCAAGTAAGAAAACATCTGAGAAAAAGAGCTAAACGCGTTTGCTCTCTACCTCATCAAGTTCTGAAATTGAATCAAGCTTTTGGATCAAAAATCAATTGAGTTCATCTTAGATTGTTTGAGATTTTCATCTCAAACTAATGGTATTGTATTTTTGTACCCTTTCATAATTCTTCTAGGTTAGCAAAAAGCCTGTGTAATTTCTTATGTTTGATGTACACAAGCACTTTAGGAGCCCAGTAAATCCTAATAGTTTTTGTTTCAATTGAAGAGATCTTTCAGTTGAAAAAGATCAAATGGAGTAGATTTGAATTGCAGTTTCAATTCAAGTTGAACCACTTTAAAAATTTGTGTCTTCAACTTCTTTTTCTGCATTTATATCTTGTTATTCTTGCTACTACATTTATTGTTTATCAATTTGCTATATATCTCATAAGAAAATTTAATATTAAAAAAGGTGTATGTAAATTTCCTAATGGGAAAAGGGCAAGATTAATTTATATTCTACATTTCAATCTTTTACTAGGACCATCAGTTGGTATCAAAGCTTTGGCTCTTGATACACCTGTATCTTTCTTGAAAATATGGATTCTAACAATTTCTTGCTGTCTAAATGTCCACCAATGCACAAACCACCTAGTTTCAGTGGGGAACACTATATGTATTGGAAATAGAAGATGAGAGATTTTATTGAGGCAACAAAAGTGGATATGTGGGAATTGGAAGAAGAATGATATGAACCCCCTAAAACTATAATTAATGGTGATGTAGAACTTAAGCCTAAATCCCTTTGGACTGAAAATGAAAAAAAAAAACATTTGCTGGCAACAAAAGTACATTAGATTATTTCAAATTCCTTGTTACCTAATGAATATGAAAGAATCTCTAAGTATTCTACTACTTAGCAAACTTGGGACACATTAGAGATTCCACATGTAAGAACTTCACAAGTTAAAGCTTCAAAGATGCATGTGCTTGTGTCTCAGTACAAAATGTTCAAGATGGAAGAGGGTGAGTCTATTAAAGATTTAATTCGAAGATTCACTGTTATTACTAACCATTTAGCTCTACTTGGTAGAAAGTTTGAGAATGCAAATCTTGTACATAAAATTCTAAGATCCTTGACTGAGGAGTGGCAGCCAAAGGTCACTACAATCAAAGAATCATTGAAGATGGGCATTCCTATAGTTTCAGAGCTATTTGGCAATCTTGAAGAGCATGAGCTTGAAATGAGAAGATATAAGAAGAATGCGGATGATAAAAAGAAAAAGACCCTTGCACTTAAAGTTGATGAATCAGATGAGGGAGAATCTGAAACTGATGTAGACACAATCAACAAAGAAGATGTGGCTTTGCTGAGTAAGAAACTATAGAAAATTCTAAGCAACAAAAAGAACAAAGAAAGAAGAAAAATAGTAGCAAAAAGAAAGAACAATGCTAAAACTAAGCAAGGATGTTTAGTCAGCACTATTCCCATTTGTTTTGAATGCAAAAAACTTAGACATATCAAGCCAAATTATCCAGTTTATTTGAAGAAACAACTGGAAAATGAGAGAAAGAAGAAAAAGAAAGCATATAAAAAGTCTAACTTTGCTATTTGGGATGATGAAGAACCTGACACAGCTAAAGAAGATGAATCAGAAGAAGATGCATTATTATGTCTTATGACCAAACACAATGATGATCTTGAGGTACCGAGAAAAAATCCTTTCTTTACTATTTCTGGTTATGATGAATCTGGTAATGAATCTGATAACGGCCTTAGTGAAGATAGTGATAATAAGGATTTGGATGATCTCTATGTTAAGTTATATAACTCCTTAGCAGAAGCTAAAAGGCAATTGACTATTACTAAAAATGAGTAGAAAATTTTAAATGAAAAGCTTAAGTTTTTGGAAAAAGAGAATGGTCAATTAACTGCCTTAGTTGAAAAAGGCTATGAACAATGTTGTCTATATAAGTCTTAGATTGTAAGTCTAACAAAGAAACTATAGAATTTTTCAGATAGCAACCAAAAATTGGAATATGTATTGCAAAACCACAAATTTTTCCTATATTAGAGTTGGTCTAGGATTTAAATAGTAGAATTACAGACAATATAAGAAATATAGCCCTACTAATATTACTTATTTTTATTGTAACCATAAGGGGCATCATATTAGAAACTGCTTTTTTAGAAATGGTACTTACCTATTGAAGTCAAATGAAAGATTGGTATGGTTACCTAAATCTACAAGTTTATGTGGATGACATTGTATTTAGTTCAACAAATGAAGATTTGTGTAAGAAGTTCTCAAAACTAATGCAAAATGAATTTGAAATGTCAATGATGGGTGAGCTCACCTTTTTCTTTGGTCTCCAAATTAAACAACTAGCTAAAGGTATTTTCTTATATCAAACTAAATATACTATTGAATTGTTGAAGAAATTTCAATTTGATAAATATAAACCTATAGGAACTCCTATGAGTCCTTCTCTGAAATTAGATAATGATCCAAATAGAAAGAGTATAGATCCTACTCTATTTAGAGGTATGATTGATAGTTTGTTATACTTAACTGCTAGTAGACTTGACATTATGCTTAGTGTTTGTGTATGTGCAAGGAATCACACCTATTAGCACTTAAAAGAATCTTTAGATATCTAGTAGGAACTAAAAATTTAGCACTTTAGTATCCTGAGTCAGATAATTGTAATTTATTAGGATATTCTGATACAGATTATGCAGGAAGTAAAATAGAAAGGAAAAGTACTAGTGGTGCTTGTCAATTTATTAGACATTCATTAGTTTCATGATCATGTAAAAAGCAAAACTGTGTTGCTTTATCAACTGCTGAAGTAGAATATATAGCGGTTGGAAGTTGTTGTGCCCAGATTCTTTGGATGAAATAACAACTTTTAGACTATGGATTAAAATTTGAGAAAATTCCAATACTTTGTGCCAACACAAGTGCAATAAATATAACCAAAAATCCTGTAATGCATTCTAGGACTAAGCACATTCAAATTAGACACCACTTTTTGAGAGATTATGTTCAAAATGAATATTTCAATAGATTTTGTTCAAATAGACTTTTAGTAAGCTAATATTTTTACCAAACCTTTAGATGAAAGGCAATTTATATTCATTAGGAGAGAAATTGAACAAAATTAAAAATTTTGCACTTTTACTTCTATTTATTTGATTTGTTATGTTTGATATGATAATGCAAAATCTGACTTAAGCATCACAGTTACTTAACTTTGTTTTGCAGGTATATCAATTAAAAGTTTAAGGTATAAGTCTAGATAGTATATTTTGATTCATTCATATATAAAAACCGATTTTTGAACATTGAATCAAATTCAACATCAATTTAGTCTTTTTTCATGTACTTAGATTGATTATTACATCGATTTCTATCTTAAAAATTTAAAACTATAATCAATTTTGATACCAATTCAGAAAAGTTTTCAATGTTTTAGTATAATCATTTTGTATGCAGAAATCAATTTTATAATCGATGCAACCACTGATATGTTCAAAAATTTAAGGGGAGCAATATTTTTTAAGATCTTTTTTTTTTTTTTTTTGCTTCCTATGTTGTATTCTTTTTTTATGTTTCAAAAGGGGTAGAAAAAGCATAAAGCTTCATTTTCAATGATTTCCTCCCTTCAATTTTTGACTTTGAACCTCATCTAAAATTGTTTGTCAACATCAAAAAGGTGGAGATTGTTAGCCTAGATTCCTCTAGTTACATATTTTCCTTAGTTTTAATGTTGAAAAATAATTTTATCTAACAATATATTTTAGTGTTTTAAATTTGTTTTGCAAGTTCAAAGAAATATGATTCAAGAGATCCAAGATTAGTTTTAGGAATTATTTTATTCTAATAAGATCTTTTGTACATGAGTTCAAATGATATTTGATCCAAATATTTTAACTAAATAATGAGGTAGTCTTTAAACCACTTGAAGAAAACTATAAAACTATTTTTT
>JANHAO010015941.1:0-14592 GCA_026873985.1 Saraca asoca | reverse complement strand
TATTCTATCCAACAATTAGATAAGCTATGCAGCATTGATTAATGTAGATTATGCGAGAATTTGGTGATTCATCATGAATCGATTAATAATGCTTCACAAAACCTATGATTCAAGCTTTCCATTCAATTCCTGAGATAAATGCATCATACTAGCAACAAAACTGCGATCAAGGATTCTTCAAGCACTCATTAACAATTGGACGCAATTAACAAAAATGTAAACTTACGACTTACAGAGAACATAGAAGGCGAAGCACGACCCAAAGGGCCAAACAAATTGGGAAAAAACACCGGAAACAGAATCGCGAAAACCCCACCCAGGGCAACCTTTTGAGAGTGGCTTGATTGGCCATGAAAATGAAGCTTCGTCATCGCCGCCTTTGCAGCATAAAAATCCAAAAATTCTGGAAAGAGCAATGGAAAATAGAAGAGTCTCACTAAATCTACAACGCCAAGCTTATAAAACTTAGATCGTTAACTTCGAGGTTGAGCCGCTGGTGGATCAACCAACAGAGGGTTCCGTTAGATCGCGGATTGGAAAGAGAGAGGTTACAACGCGGGTAATTTCAGTGAGAGAAGTGAGACAGCTCAGTCTGTTATTATTTTTCCTTCCTCCAGTGTTTTTGTTCGTAGGAAAAATACACGGGCAGGTGCATTATTATTAGTTCATGAGATTGACAAATCCATTGAGTTTCATCTTTCTATTTTAAAATTGGATTATTGTCCATGAACTCCAGGAAATTAATTGTTTTCATTTTCCAATTACCTTTTTTTAATTGAAATTTATAATTTATTTTTTATCTTATTTATAAATTTCAATGAAAAAAAATAATCTATGTAAGAAAACACACAATTTTCTAAGAAGTTGAGTTTTTCATAAAAAATTCTTTAAAAATATCTATTTTCATAACACTTTGTATTAGGAAGACCAAACTGTTATATTATAAAAGGGACTTACAAGGTTATTTGATTAAAAAAGAAAAAATTACTTATGAAGTATAATTTTTTAGAAAATGATAGATGGGATGTGTTATTTGATTGATTACTTTCTGAAAAGTGATTTATCTATCCTCCCCACCCTTTTTTGGATAAGAAATTCAGAACTTTTAATTTTAATTGTTAACTAAACAATTTTGAACAATAAATTAAACTTCTATAAAAAATTTAATAAAATCAATAAATTATTTGTTGATTTTTGTCCTTTTATTATATTCAATAAAGTTTGAAAATATTCAATATATTTTAATTCCGTTAAAAAACCTACTTGAACAACCCGGTTAAAAAGGCTTATGATGTCTTGAAAAGAAAAAAAAAAAGAAGAAGAAGAGGAATAGATTGTTTCTTTAAAAAAATCTTTCTTTTTTGTACACGTTATAATAATAAGAATTTTCTTCTTAATTATCATATTAAAATGAGATTTCTTTTTGGATTTTTCCAATTACACAAAGTATATGGTAAACACCACTCCAAACCCGAGATCATGCAAAACATATCCCCCAAAAATTAGTTTCATACGAGAGACCCACAAAGTAAGATTTCTTACTTAACAGCTGATACATGTAGGGAGAGATAATGCAACAGTTACTCGATGCAGGAAAATCACATTCAATATAAGAAATCCAACAATGAATAGCATCTGAACTAAAGTAGCACATATTTCTATATCTTAGATTATAAATAATGACCACTACCGAGTAATTGGAATATTTATTCACGTCTTGGTGAAACAAAACATAGAAATTGTTTAAAATTAGAAAAACGAAAGCAGTCATCCCCATCCATATTTACAAATTGGATTTGGAATCACTTTCATCTTCAAGGGGCATTAGCCGCCTCTTCTTTGCTGCTTGTTCCTCGCTGGTATCTGATTTCATGTCTATCATATGGACTTCATCACATGTCCTTTTGTTCCCCACAGCATCAGAAAATTGAGGCAGTGATACTGCTGAAGTCTCTTGACTAGAGTGGAGAATTTCATTATTGCCATTACTCATTGTACTGATGTCTTGGGAACTTTCCACAACAGAAGCAATTGGTAAATCGTTAGCAGCGGAATCTGTAACTTTTGCGCAAGACATGAGGTCTTCCGTGCATGAGCCACCTTTTTCATCTTGTTTGGGTTCCTTGGATGCTTCCCCTCCATTGCTGGCAGCAGCGGAAACAGTAATTTCTGTTGAACATTCGAGGTTTTCCATGGACGAACAGTTTCCTTCATCTTGCTCAGCTTTCTCAGATGAAGCACTATTGCCAGTAGCAGCAAAAACAGTTATTTCTTTTGAACATTCGAAGTTTGCCAAGGATGAGCAGTTTTCTTCACCGTGCTTAATTCCCTCAGATGGTCCCCCTTCATTGCAAATAGCAGCAGACACAGTAACTTCTGTCAAACATTCCATGAATGAGCAGCTTTCTTCCTCTTGCCTCGCTTCCTCAGATGCTTTCCCTTCATGGCCAATAGCAGCAGAACCTGTAATTACTGTTAAACCGTCCAGGTTTTCCGCAGGCGAGCAGTTTTTTTCAACCTGTTTAGTTTCCTCAAATGCTCTCCCTTCATTGCTGGTAGCGGCAGAAACAGTAATTTCTGTTAAAAATTCAAGGTTTCCCATGGATAAGCAGTTTTCTTCATCTTGCTTAACTTCCTGATATGCTCCCCCTTCATGGCCAAGAGCAGCAAAACCAGTAATTTCTGTAACAGAATCCAGGTTTTCCATGGATGAGCAGTTTCTTTCATCTTCTTTGGCTTCCTCAGATGCTCTTCTTTCATTGCCAATTGTGCAATTTTCAATGATGCCTACATCATCCGAATCGTCTGAGGCACAACTTGATGTGTCCTGGGATAACGGAGCCTGGCCAAGTTCTGCTAGCAGACAGATTCCTGATTTCTGACAAGTCTCGTATCTGTAATCTCTAGATAAGAGTGAGAGCTCACATGTTTGAGGTGTAACTCCAGACACTTGTTGGAAATTAGCTTCAGTTGTCAAATACATTAACTGCTCTCCAGTCTCAATATCTTCCTATAAAAATGCATGAAGGAATTAATATTGCAAACTCAATGTGAAGAAAATAACTATAGATAATACAAATCTTCTAGAATAATATGTTATCCACCTTTTATGTGCTATTTCATAATACTTCCATATTCTACGAAAACACTAAAATCTTTCACTCACTAGGGATTATGCCCTTAGCAAATAGGGCTTAAGTGATTTAATGTTGTATTAAAGAATATAGTGCAGGCACAGGCATGAAGCAGCATTAGTGTATGGGGGATAAGGAAGAAAATATTATTCTGTACTTTCTAAGGGATGATGAGTGAAATACGATACTTTCTGCAAGTTAACCAGCTTCAAAGGTTCACATGAGAAAAAATAAAAATACAAAAAGTGGCCTGAACTACTTACTGGTAAAAGTGAAAATTCGAGTTTATATACAGTGTAATGTTACTTGCACTCCCCTATCAGGAAAAAAAAAAAGGCTTTTGTTATATGCAAAAAGAAAGAGCTGAGTCAACAAATTTTTCCTAATAGAGAAAGAGAGTTAGAGAGAGTGTATATAGGGGAGTGCAAGTAACATTACTTTTATATAAATTGCTTTGAAATTTGCCATGAAAACCCAAGTGGCATGAACAGACTAACTTATAAAAAGATATCTTCAAATCATTGAAGCACTAACGAAAGCTATGAAAACATAATAACTGATTATGCTATGCTCTAGGAAGGAAGCTAGTGCAAGTAGCAAGGTCAGGCAGCATGGCTTACAGAAAAAAAGGTCGAATTTAAAATGTCTTTCATGTGAACCAACTATGCCCATGGAAAATGTGAGCAGATGGGCTTAGATGACCAGTGCAAGTTGTTTAAGCAATTTCAACAAGAACACTTGCAGAATAAATACCTCTATTGGAAATACAGAACCATTAAGATGATAATCAGATGAACTGTGGTCAAAAGATTGGCACTCTCCAGGCAATGAACCTGTAGTAGCTCCTGGCTCAAAAAGGTCCCTAAGAACCAAACCTGAATTGTTTAAAGATTGAGGATTCAAAGACGATGCTGCTGATAATAGAGTGATTTCTATTCCCTGGCTAGAATGAGATGTTGTTGACTCCTGATTAAATTCTCGGCTGCACTCCTCTGGAAGAAACTTGACATCAGTTCGGGTCTCATTATTTTCTGAGTAGTGGTTTTCATCACCGTAGTCGGAGGAAAAGACTTCACGAGAACGGTTTTCCAGGAGTTTAAATATCAACCTCTGGATAAGGGTTCGCTTGAGATAAGCCTCTGCAGGCGGAAACCAGTCTGCATTGAGCTGGAAAAATCCTTGGTATGTCAGGTCAGCTCAATATAAGAAACCAAATAAAACAATATGGAAGTTGTTAGCATGTAAGAGTTCAAAATGAAAATAATAAAATCAGGTTCAAAATTAAGCTAACCACTTACAAAGTTGGAGAACTTGGTTAACTTTAATGGGTTAAAACTAATAGGAGCTTCAGCCAGGAAGAGCTCCAGATAGTGCAGCAGAAAAAGGCCACAATCGTAACAGTTTTCTTGCTGTGGCAACTGCAATTGAGTAAGCATTTACCAACAAAAGTTAGTAAACACACCCCCTCTGGGATCTATCTCCTTGGTTACTCAGTTAACTAGGTGTTTCTATTACAAGAGTCATCAAATTGTTAGCAGGCAATACCGTGAGTGGGAGAAAACGCATATTGGAGAAATTTGATGAAAGGTAGTCTTCTTCCAATGTATCCTTTCGCCTCTCTTTCCATTCTTCCCATAAATAACTGTCAATTTAAGATTGATAGGAGCCAATAAAATAATTTGCTATGTTTATATTCCAAAAAGAGAATATAAAAGAAAATCTGAGGCACAGAAAAGAAACAAACATGAATAACTTAAACCTTAATTTTGTGAATGAATTAAGGAAACACAAAATAGGAAGAGAGAAGAAAGGCAGGGACCAAATGAATGTCAGAATGTGTGCAATAGATAAACTGGTGTACCTTTGGATCAGATTTTTTAGACCACTATGACTTCCTTTAATTGAATCCATATGCAGTATGCAGGGTACTTTAACTGACATGTCTAAGTCTGCATCTGAAACGTGATAACATAAACATATCAGAATACAGAGATGCACAAGAAAGACACTGCACAAGCCAATAACTTACCATTCAAGCTAACTACTTCGCCTGGGTGACAAATGACAATCAGACTCCAGTGGAGACTGCCATATCCAAATTTAGATCAGCATTTGTGTTTAAAGTGACTATGCATGGAAGCCAAAAGTTTGACAGATATCTTACTTGAAGTTTACAGGTATGAAGATATAATCCTTTTCAAATAAATTAACTTTCCTTGTCCATTTACGAACACGTAGAAAAGCTGCTTTGCCATCAGAAGCACTTGATGGATTTTTGTCCATATCAGCCAGCTTCCGAAAGAAGAAACTATTAAAAAAATGGAACCTGTGCTTTTCCTCTTCTTGTATCTGATTCTTCAAATACCTGCAAAAAAATAAATATTTTCAGAACTGCTACATCATCTTTGAGTGGAGAAATGTGTGGATCAGAATCCAGAATCTTATTAATATTTTGACTTGTTTAACATTGTTCCGCAATATATTTTTAGTATACTATCTGCATACATATGATCTAACTTACAGTTCCTCTTGCCAATAAATTCTTATCCATGTACTTAAATATATTCATCTCAATCAATTTTCAAAATCATAACTGAAACTAGGTTTGACCACACAGCTCCAGCCTGATTAGATATTGAAATGCAACCTAAGAGGTCAAAATAAAAAAGAAGACTCCATGGCCCCCAGATATCAAAAACAGATGGGTAAAATTTTCACATAAACCACATGAACCAATAGAAAGAAAAAAAATAAAATAAAGGCTAAACAAAGCATGTAAGCTTACTTGATATAAAAATCAATAACAGTGTCATTGATGAATGTGTCTGGTTGTAATAGATCAACATCTCTCTTACTTAAGGAAACAGCATCCGGATCCCCTTTTGGATATACAACGTCATCAAAAGGCTCATCAAAACTGTTCCGTATATAAAATTCAGAATTAGTCAGTTTAAACCAGACAGTAAATGGCTTCCCCCCAACCAGGGTGGGGATGGAAAATCAACAATAGAAAAAAAAAATGAACATATGAAATAGCCACTATTACTCCGCCATTACTTATTTATTTTACAAGTGCAGTATATTTGAGAAGAACGTTTGATAGCATACATATCATCCTTCAAATAGTGAAGTGACATATAGGACCAGACAGCTAATGACATAATGCAACCCCTTTGAAGTCAGTAGACAACAGCTTAGCTATATTTGTCATCTTCCTCAAAATAGAGAAATAAATAGGGTATTCAAATATAACAGCTATGAAAAAGATATCAACAATATTTCAAATCAATTTGAAACTATAACCTCCAGCCTTCGAAAGAGAAACAAGAGTTCTATTTAGGGAGTTTAGCATAAAGTTTTACCCTCAATGGCAATATATCTCATGCATGTGTATGGAAAACGTGAAAAAAAAGGGAAGCCAGAGACTCAAACCTCACTCTTAAAGTTCGATAGTCAATTAATAACTACTAGCTCAAAAATTAAAGCAGTACACAGGAATATATGCAGGAAGAATAAGAGAAAACATATAATATGCAGAATTGCAGATGAAAAGGAAACAAGACACCAAAAAGCACTAGAGAGTATGTCTAATAACAAAGCCATTACATCAGCTTTTCTGTGGATTGTCAGAGAAAAAAGATACATTGGTATTACTTACTCAGGGAAGTAGCGTTTTGGCTCAAGCAAAACATTTTCATCACCATCTATGTCCATCCTACAAGGAAACGTATAATTATAAATCCAACAATAAATCAAGTGATTCAGAAAAGCATCTAAAACACATCAACAATAAAAAACCAGATAACAAAGGAATCATAAACAATTGTCAAGGTTCCAGCCTGCAATTTCTATATGGTTCTCAACAAGGTTCACCAATATGATTATGCAGAAAGAAATTCTGTTGCAAGTTGCAACCCAATTCAAATTCAGCATTTTTATATCAACTCAGTTACAATCTATGAAAATAGTTCTAAAACAAGCAATTGAGCCTAACATAAACAGAATGATAAAACAAAGAGAGAAAGAGTTATAAGAAATGCAACTTAAAGACTTACTCAACAACAGCAGTCCATTTAGCCAAGTACTCCTCATTAAGAGATGTAATCTGTCTATGTCTGATGGGCCAATTGGAATCAGCAACTGCAATCTTCAACAACTCAATGCCTAGCATATGTATAGATATGATGTTAAAATCAGCAACATGAAAAGGCACTATCTGCAAAAACTTTCTGGCTTCATGATTCTATACCCAAATAGATTTCAGTTACATCTTCCAATAAAACAGAAAATTATGTTAAGTATGACAAACTATAATGAAGAAAAGCACTATATGATAATCAACCACATCAAATACAGACCTGAAGTGCCATTTAGTTGAAGCTTTATAACAACCGTTCCCATCTGAAAAGAGTACACATCAGAATCTGCAGATTTTTACTTGAAAAATAATAGTTACAAGCAAGTATGCAACAGGGTTCAACAAACTTTAGAACTCACACTTTGAATAAATTGACACTTAATATCAATGAGATCATCAACGGCCCATTCACAATTGAAGGCCCCTTGATTTACACACCCAGTTGAACCATTGATCTTGATGCAACAATGTGAAAATATTAACTGTGGCCCCATATAATAGTTACCCTGATATATAGCATAATCAGGATAAAGAACAACTTCCATATTGGCATCATCCTGAAGGTTGCACAAAAACAAATAAGTCATTACAAAAGCTAAACTAGCTCAGTATAATAAGCAAACATTGCAGAGTAATTAATCATAATACTCTAGAAAGCATCTCCTATTGACAAATTACAGCTAAGAAATTACACAGTTTGCAGCCTCAAAATCTCCGTCAGTAGCATGTTTGGATACAAGGAAAAAGCAGTTTTTGCATCTACATATCACATATGAATGATAAAAAAGAATATGTGTGTAAGAACAGTACTAATAGAACCAGGATAAAAACAAAAAAAACACAGATGCATATATGTCATACAACTGGTCCCACCTAAATTGAAAAGGAAAAAGTTTAGTTGGAGCCAATTGAACTAAGATCCTGCCACTTGTCAGTTTGTGGGCAGATTTTTGTGCAATTAGCATTACTTTATGTGTAACTTGATAAAGCAGCAGGGAAAAAAAGAGAGTGAAACTCATACCAAACCAATAAAATAGTAAGATAAGCAAATAGCAAGAAAAGACAGGAAACACATGAAACAACCAAGGCTGCATCAAATTCTGAATTCTTTAATGGTGAAGATATTGCCTGCAATGTCTATTTTAGCAGAGATCACTTTGTTAATGATAAAAGGAGAATTACCATATCAAAATTGCCTATGCAATGGTCAGATCCATAACCATTCAACGAAGCTGAAATCATGAAAATTATGTTTTGTAAGTAAACAACAACACAATATTTCCAAATTAAATGTAATGTGATTAAAAATTATCTGGAATCCAGGATAATGATAAAATATACCATTCTCTGCAATCCCAGAATCAGGACTTGATGGACTACTCTCATTCATGCACTGCTTAGCTTCAGAATCAACATCAACTGATTCATTCTGCTAAAATTTAAAACAAATAAGATTCTCATTATCGAATACTTTCTTTAGGATATAATCTTATAAACAATGTTACAGTACACTGGACGAAGAGCCTGAAGGGGCAAGATCCATTTGGCTCGTCCCAGGTGAAGATACACCACCACTTGCACTTGTATCTTCTGTCTCTGGTTCAATAGAACCTTTACATTTCTGCAGATCTAATCTAAGATGAGAGTGATTTTCATGCATTATGGAATTTGATTGTTGGACAGCTTCTGACTCATAATCCTTCTCTTCATTATCAACTTTATCTTCCAACAAGCCCATAGAGGAGGCCGAAACACCCTCCTCCAACTTAGACTCACCACCAACTTTGTCAATATCAACACAATGAATAATGCCAACATCCTTTACATGGGCCTTGTCTTCCTGGGAAACTGTAAATATAAAAAGTAGGTAATCTCCGGTCTACTTAATATACAGCCAGTTTATAAATGAATTACAGCAAGATAAGAACAAGTATGTTGAGCCAATTACAGAATTGAAATATTTATAAGAAAAAAAAAGGGAACGACCAACGTAAGAACAATATTATCTTGGGTTCAACACAAACAAGAATTAAATTACAAATCTAAAGCACATTTTCTAACAACAAAGAGCAATACTCTCAACTAATTTCATGTTTCTTCAACTACTTGACCATTCTACACTTTTCAGTGGGCATGTAATGTATAAATAAGGGACAAACTCTTCAGTTACACGGAATGTAAGTATAATTTTCAGCCCAAGACACACAGACCAACCACACCTGAAAGAACACGTCCAATCCTCTGCTTAAGCTGAACTAGAGATGTAGCTGGTACAATATGATCTAAACTAGCCAAAGAAACTAGTGTCTGATTTCCTTGCCTCAAGACACTATAATTTGACTTTGCAAGCTAAAGACTTGTTTTGCCTAGTATGTCTCTAATTAAACATAATGTTTTAATAATGTAAATTCACAAAGCTTGTCGGCTTACATCAAACAAGACAAACATCGACTTCCTTTAGTACTGACTCTACTGATCTGTGCTAACAATTTAACTTTAGTTCACAAACATTTTTCTATAAGGACAATTTATTGTAGATATACGCCATTATACTAATTCAGCAATCAATCAAAATTCCATAAATGCAAAAAAAAAGAAAAAGGTCGACATTCAGCTGATTTCGTTAGGAATCATGGAATTTCTGGAAATCTTCTTACCGTAACCGGGAAACTCGTCCTTGAAGACGTATTGATCATCAGCAACTTTGTCCTCTTGCTTAAAATCGAACAATTCCAGATCTATGTGCGGAGACTTCGTCATGGTCTCAGACACGTGAAGGGTTGAGAATAGGAATTCGCAGGAAAACGAGTTGAATGAACTCAATGAGAGATATTTGGTAGCTGAAAGGGTTTAAAGCTCTAAATAATTAAGAACTGAACCCAATAGAGGGAACCAGTTGCCCGAAGCTTTAAGCCAGAAAGTTCATCGGTGTTTCAAGGAAACCCAGCAAAGCTAGTAAGCGTGTAAATGTCATATATTGTGAAAATAAAATAAGGAATTTTCTTGCAAGTCAAAAGTGAATACTATTTATCTTATTTAATCTATATCTAATCTAATTTATAATATTTGGATCCCAACCCTTGATCCTAATCCTCAAACTTCTCTCACTTAAAAATTTATGCTAACTTCTCTTTTATTTTTAAACCCTATATCTTTTGTTTGAAATCATTTTTTAATTGAATTTATTTCATTTCAAAAGATATTATTTAAAATCATTTATCAATAAATTTTATTATTTGAAATTATGTCAAAAATAATAATTTTAATTTATTTATAAATAATTTTTTTATTTTAAACATATTAAAAATATATAAAATTTAATTAAAAATATATTTTGATAATATCATAATAAATAAAATATAAAATATTAGAATATGCAGACTTTCCTTTAATTTCAAAACTTAAACAAACATCCTTTAAACTTTAAATTTTACTATATTTTTTCCATTTAAATATTTTCCATCTTCCAATTGTGATGCCTTCCATTGATACCTTCCATATTTGGTTAGCCAAAAGGCGTTTTTGACTATAAAAAAACCAATTTGACCTTTCATTATATAAATACATTACTTTATTTTTAGATCTCATTTATCTGTATATTGAAAAATCTCATTAATCAATTTTTTTTTACAATGCCTTCAATTGTTAATAGTAGATTTGAAAACAAATTTTTTTATAACAATATTAATTTTGTCTTTGTCTAACTTTTTTAAACAAGAAAAATCAAATAAAAATTGACTTATAATATAAAAAAGGCATTTTTGTCTTACAAGAAAAGAAATTTGAACTCGTATATTAGATTAAACCTGCACAAATTATGTTTATATATGAGAAACTAATTTAGCTTCCGTGTGATGTACAAATAGAAATATTATATAATCTTTTTAAATTTATTAATTTATTTTAGATTTAATATACTAAAATTATTATTTAATCCATTTTATTTTAAAATTGTAAAAATAATTCTATAATATTTTTGTTCCAAACACTACTTAAAATATGTATCTAGTAATTTCAAATTAAATAAAATTTGATATGTTTGATGTATATCATTAGAAAATATAAAAATTGATTTTAAATCAATACTGGATGATAAAAAAATATAAACAACTACATTAATTATAAATTATTTAAAATAATATATGTAATACAATTATAGGTGGACTTGAATTTTTATGAGTGAAAATTTATTTAATTATTTGATTTTTTTACCAATTTTATGAAATAAGTAATAGTTGAACACTTTATTTGCAAAACAATCATAATTAATGAATTTAAAAAGAAATATGAACCCATAAGTAATGTCTCATAGTGACGCTATTGAGAATGTGTTTCAAGTTTCAAAATTTTTACTTAAAATTTATCAATTGTTTGTCTTAAATTTTTTTTATTTTTACCTTCAAATTTCAAACCCAATAAAAAATATATATGAGAAAACATACAATAACATTGATGTATAATAAAATATAGAATTGACTTTTTTTTTAACTAAAATAATCTTATATAAATATACAAAATCTAAGGAAAATATAAAGTAAAAGTATAGAATTGATTTCAAAGTTTTGGAACAGAGAAACAAGATATAAAGGGTAGTATAAAAAAAAACTCAAAAAAATATAAACATAAAAGAATTAAAAAATGTAGTAATAATAGAGTAAATAATCAAATATAACTAACATAAATATCTTATTAACACATTTGGTTTAATCAAATAGCATATCATTGAAATTCTTCACCCTAGCATACTACATTACAACAATAAGAGGGTCCTTGATTCTCCTTGAACAAAAAAAAGATGATTTCCTTCATAAATTAATTCTAGAGTGTCAACTTAATACTGGTCTTTCTAAAATAACAATTTTAAAAATGAAGCATTAAGTGAGTATCTTCCAAATTAATTATGATTTTAAAAATTAAGCATATTAAAAAATAGTCATAGTATTAGGCAAATTATTTAAGTAGTTTGTTTACTTTAGATCTTTTAGTTCTATTTCAAATTCTTACTTTTGCAACTATATTTTCCACTCTCAAAATTATTGTCCAAATATATAATTTTTTCAATGACATTGGTTATATTAAGGATAAAATTAAAAAAGATCAAATATATTGTAATATTATATTGATATAGATTAATAAAAATATTAAAAAAAATCATATTAAAGATATGTACATATCAATTAAAAATGTTTTATCTTTAGTGATTTGAATTTCACTAAAGTTCAATAATGAGAAGTTATATTAAGAGATGCCAGAGTCCACCACTATTTTAATTATGTAGTTATTTTGGAAGTTCGCTTTACATATGTAACATAGGGTGTTATATTTGTAATTGTTGAGTGCAATTCCGAGGTTGTGTATCAAATATACACTAGCTTATTTCAGGGATTTCTCAAACTTCAAGAAACTTTTAATTTTATCTTGAAATTGATCACCCTTTAGTATAAATATTAAATATAAATCTAAATTTAAAATATTAGCTGATGAATATATATGAAAAAAATATTGGAAATTGACAAAACCAATGTTACATTATTACCCTTTGATCCATTAAAATCATCTTTATGCTACTAGTTTTATCGGCATTTTGGAAATCAAGAACTACCCAAGGACACATTACTTTGACCTTCACATTCCATATATACTTTGATAATGATACATCACAAATGAAATTAATGCTTTTTGACATTTTCATCCTCCTTGCTGCAGATAGAATCTTCTAAATTTCATTGATTTAGGCTTTGGTTTTCAAAAATGAATAACAATACACCCAAGACAAAATCTTAAACATTAAAAACAAATACTATTATCTAATGAATTCAAATAGAGAAATTGATAATTCATTCTAAACACCTAATTTGAATTTATAGTAAGTCAAATTATATACGATATTACTATCATAATCTCTTCAAAAATTTTAAAAGGTAGTATACTCAAATCAAAGAATATCAACTTTAGTAAATATATAAATTATAATAATGTAATATTACTAAATAAAAAAGTCTAAAGGTTTTATATTATTATGTTTAAAAACATATAATATGAGCAAATTTTCCTAATATTATAAAAGTTATAGAACTTACCTTAACTCAAATGTTACTACATAGTAAGTATCTTTCACTTGTCACAAAGGATAAATGAGAAGAATTTTTAATTTTCTTTTTATTTTTTCTTTTTAGTTCCAATTCAAATGTTTGATAGAACTTCTATATTTATCTGTTTTAATGATAAATTATTTATTTGAATTATCTGTAATCAATTTTTAATTTAATTTTATAATTTTATTGCTATTAAATTATTGAATTATTATTTTAATTTTTTTGAATTATTAAATAATATTTTGACTTCTATTTTTTAATAGTTAAATTATTTATTTATTTGAGTAATGCAATTTTGATATCCATTTTAATATTATTGTTATGGGTGTTTTCTAGCATAGTACAAAATGAGTTGATAAAAGCCCAGCAACAAAGTCTAATCTATGAAGACCCAGCTTGCATTAACTTGAGATCGCTGAGCTAAGTTGTTAGGCCGTTAAAGGAATAAGCTCGAATAGCTAGGCTGCGAGGAGACGAGCTCGAGTTGTTGAGCTAAGAGGTCAGACCACCAAGACGTGAAGTGCGAGCCCGTGGGATAGAGTAAGGCCCGAACACGCCAGAGTCCAACTTGTGTAGCCAATAGCTCACCTAAAGCGAGCTTGCATCACCAAGTGCACGACCTCCCTTAGCTTGGAACAACAACGATCCCGAACAAAGCTCACTGCACACAGCACCTCGCCCAGCTAGTAGCTCGCCCATACTCAAGACTGGAAACCAATACCCTCAGACAACTTTCTGACGTTTGTCTGCAAGAAGCAGCCCACTGGGCCCCACCCACAGAAAGCACCCTGTAGAAGCCATTTTGTAGTAGTCTAGGCAGTCTTGTACATTTAATTTTTGATTTAACAGAATTACAACATGTAAAATTACACTTGTATCCTCCTTTGGGAGGAGTTCTTTGTAAGAGAGATTGCAGGCTTGAATGTTGAAACTCTATAAAACTTTCTCCATATTAATAAAAACTTTACTGTGGATATAAGGACCGGTGCCACCAGATTTTCATCGAACCATGTTAAAACTTTGCTGCCTGCCACCGTTCTTCCTCCTTCATCTACATTTTTGTCATTTCTCTGCATTTCCTTGATAGTTAAATAGGTGCCCTAGAGCCAATTGGATTGAGCTCTATTGTATCTTATACTGTACATTCTGTTGATTTAATAATAAAAGGTTGTATATTCATCTTACATTGCATTTATATTTATTTATATGCATATCAAAGATGAAG
>JANHAO010015940.1:0-14590 GCA_026873985.1 Saraca asoca | reverse complement strand
AATGCAGATGAGATCTTTTCTGATATTGGAAATGGACTTGATGTATGGAATGAAATAAATGCGGGGTCTGATTCAGATAAATCGGCGGTTTTTTCATGCAAAGGTGGAGAGATTGCAGAGGAGATGATAGAAGATAGGAAGGCAAGGCGAAGCAGGGAGGAAAGAAATAACAGCAAGAAAACGTATTTCACAGTACTTCTACATACCCATAACACAAGCAGCCAAGGAGCTTAACGTGGGTCTGACGCTGCTCAAGAAAAGGTGCAGGAAGTTGGGTATTCAAAGGTGGCCCCATACGAAGTTGGTGAGCCTTCAGACCATAATAAAAAATGTGCAGGTACAACGTATATTCAGCTCACTAAAGAGATTTTAATTTAGCAATATTTCTCTAGTTTTTGGAAAATGGTAATGTGTTGCAGGAGCTACAGAAGGAGGATGGGAATGAAAGTGAGGAGGTTGAGGAATGCAATTGAATTATTAGAGAAAGAGAAGAAGCTGATGGAGGAAATGCCTGATTAGCAGATTGAGGATAATACCAAGAGGTTAAGGCAAGCTTGCTTTAAGGCGAACTATAAGAAGAGGAAGCTCATGGAATTGAATGTGATGGAACCGCAGCATTCGAGGGATGAAGATTATTATGATCAAATGCAAGAGAACAAGTCTTTGTTGCCTGACCCTCATTCTTTTTAAAATGTTTTAGTATAGGTTGATGGACTGGTCTGATGTGTTAGGATAGATGCTTCTGGCCTTGCGTTAATTAGTCTACGCCCTTTCAGTTATTTAGTCATAACAAGAAGTCCTAGGTGGCATGAAGAACAATATTAACGGTTGATCAGCTCATCAAAATCTGATTTTATTTATTTGTAATTTTATCGATGAATGATCAATTTACAGTCACAGCAGTGGTATAATCCAATCAATCTGGTTTATTTGTTTAACATACATAGTAATTTTCTTTCAGAAAATGCTACACATGCTCAACATACATATTTTGTTTAAAGTAGCAGCATGCGCATAAAATACTAATTACAAGTCTAATAAGTTGTGTACAAACTGTTAAGTGTAAAATTCATGATTTATGAAGTGTAAGTACTTAAATTTTACTAGTATATTAAGATTAAATTACCGAGTCAAAACGTTCTAAACATAAATTAGATTATAGGAGATTTCTCAACAAAAAAAATAGGGGTTTTTTCTGATATTGGTCAAGAAGATGAATAATAAATAGTCTTACAAAGGCTGAAAGGACTTTAATGGACTGTTTTATTTTCTTATCAGCCAAAGCGTAAAGATAGTCCCTAGACCCGAAATCTAATCCAAATACCAGTTCAACTGATCAGGCTTAGTTCAACTGATCAGGCTTTACTTGCAAAACTCTCCGAATGTGAGTTGCTATGAAGTTACGAATAATCCCAAGACTGCTAAGAAAGCCCTTTTATTCATAGATCATCAAATGCTACATGACACATACATATTTTAATTCTACATGAGCTCTTGAGATTTGTCATCAAAATTATAGTTCAGCAAGGGAACAGAATTTGAAAACTCTAATTCTTCAAAACTGCAAGTAAAGATAATTCTGTGGGTAAAATCCACACCCTAAGTCTCTGGAAGCAGTACCGATGCTACAATAAATCCGCAACCAAGTAGAATGACCCTCAATGATTTGTAATCTAAGTCTCTTCTAAAGACTAATAATAGTAAAGGCTTGACAAATCAAAACTAAGCAGTCACAGTTTGCTTCTGAGCAAAAGCAATCCCCTTCTCAATGCTGGCCTTGAGTTCTGGTTTGAGTGCTTCCAAAGCCTTCTGCTCATATTCAGTCAAGCCTTGGAGATCAGAAGAAATCATAGCTTCAACTCCTCCCCTTCCAATCTTCACTCGGGAAGCAAAGAATGGAAGCTCTGTTAGATCTGATTGGACAAAGGAGCACTCATAAACATCACTATCTCCATCAAGTGCACGGAGAGATGATTCAACAAATCTGGCTGCAGCATATGCCATTGACAAAGTAGCAGATCCTGCACCTGCCTTTGCTTCAACAACTTCTGTTCCAGCATTTTGGATCCTGACAGTCAATTCTTCAATTTCTTCAGCAGTGAAACTTACAGAGGGTTTCGTCTTTGACAACAGGGGAAGAATGGTAATTCCAGCATGGCCCCCAACAACGGGGACATCAACATCAATCAGCTTCAGGTTCTTCTTCTGAGCGACAAATGTGTTTGCCCTCACAACATCCAATGTGGTAACACCAAAGAGCTTTTTAGGATCAAAGACACCCTTCTGTTTCAGAACTTCAGCTGCAATAGGTACTGTAGAGTTTACTGGGTTGCTGATTATGTGAATAAAAGCATCAGGGCAATTGTCTGCAACAGCTGATACCAAGTCTCTCACTATTCCAGCATTGATGTTGAAAAGGTCATCGCGAGTCATGCCAGGCTTCCTTGGGACACCAGCAGGTATAACAACAACCTTCACACCTTTCAGGGAGTTTGCTAACTCAGAAGCTCCTGTGAAAGCCTGAACTTGTGAGGGAGTGTTGCAATGGCTGAGATCAGCAGCAACACCCTTGACATTTGCAATATCATACAGATGCAGGTCAGAAACCAAAGGGGACATCTTGATCAAAAGAGCCAGGGGCTGACCTATCCCTCCAGCAGCCCCAAGAACTGCTACTTTGTAGGCAGCCTGAGGCTGCAAGTGGTACTGGAGGTTTTGGTTCACCTTTTGGGCTTTGGTTGCAAAAGATGCTTGCAGAGCAGCACTGGTTCCCTTGCCTGAGAAGGATGATTCTGATTCAGAAATCACAGATGATGAGGCCTTGAGGCCACAGAAGCTCTTAAGAGAGTTGAACCTCAAGGCAAAAGGCTTTGATTGAGGAAGTGAGCTCCCTTTTTGAGCGGGGGAGGCAGCCGTTCCAATTGTGAAGGTAGTTGCTGATGTTGCCGCCATTTCTCTGTGATAAACAAAAGGTGTCATCCATTAATACGCTCACAAAATAAATATCTGAAATTACAAATATTAGAATATGATAGGTATGGAGATTTACATAGATAAGGTAATCACACAACAGGAAACGGGGGGAAAAAAGCAGCCTTACCAAACGAAACCCTGCTTGATAGCTAAGAGAATTGACTGAACTTATGAAACCATAATGATCATACCCAAAGAGAAAGCGATGGTAATAAAACCAATTGATGAATTGTAGTACATATAAACAATCAGTCCCACAAGTTAGACGTCACTTCCCGTGGTACATGTGGAAGAATTGGCATGAGACCCAAAAATTATTGCCTAGATTGCTAAAGCTGATTTAAGTTATTCTACCTGATGCTAGTTCGAATGGGTGCTGAAAATGTATCTATTGCGCGGATTTCAAGGTATCCATTTGATACCTATTAAGTATGTACTATCTTTATGAAAACACATTCTGCCCCACTACTATTATTAGAAATAAAATGGAATCAGCAGCGCATCAATCAGAAATATAAACAATCACTTCCTTATATCATTTTTACAGACCCTCAGCTGATAAGAGGAAAAAAAAAAAGCAAACTGAAATTTCAACTTGGAATAACATTAAGTCGACCAGATCCGAGAACACAACAAGTTATTGGGATTAAGGATTCGTAATAATAATAAATGGAAAATGAGATTCACAGTGAAATAAAAACTTAATACCTTGAATTAGGGAAGGAAAATGTGAGACTGGGAGATTGAAGGTGGGAGAGCAATGAAAGAGACGTTGGATTTTTAAGGAGCAAGTATGAATAAGCCACCCTTTTAGTTGGGAATTCCGTCTATGGGCCTCGCACGAATCGAATTACTTCTCTCTTTCGACGCAAAGCCAGCCGCTTGCGAGTGATTCTCCTATATAAAAGCAAAACACAAATCCTCACCCTTCGTTCCTCACTCCTTCAATGGTTTTGATTTCTAAATACTTCTTTTGGTATGGGGGTATGGCGAATTTTGAAGTCCTTCAAGGTACTACCTTAAATACAGTGTGACTCCCTTAAAATATTCATGAGTTTTAGCATTACTTTCTATAAAAATTTTTGGAGGAAATCAAACCAAATAGGTTATAGTAATAATGTAACATATTTCTAGATTGAAATTACATTTTGTCGTATTAAAAATATAATAATAAAAAAAGAGTTGGTGAGGATGATCGTCCCACATTTATGTGTATATTAAAATTTCTTGTGAAAAAATAGGTATGAATGCAGACATTTGTAGTATGTTTATAAAATGTAGTCTTAGTCATACAAATTTGGCTCTTCAATAAAACCAAGAGATATGGTCCCTTTTTCATAGTTAAGATCATACACCAAGCATGGAATGCAAATGTAATTGTCACTGCGTCATAGTTTCCATTTTTTATGTGAATGTGATCATGAAATCAACACAAAAACAGGGAAAGGAAGTTAGATTTATTAGAATAAAATAAAAGCTTATCTAACTTCCAAATGCTTCCAAATGACGTCCCAAATTTTAACATATATGATAAGACATCAATTTAGTTTAAATATATTCTGTTGTCAAAAATAAAGTTGCAAGTACCATTGTTTTATATCTAATACATCAGATTTTGACAATTTGAACTATCAAATTAAACTACTCATTTAACCTAGTTCAATTGTCAAATTAGAAAAATCATTTAATCATTTATAATCCATGGCACGTTTGTTTGTCACTTAATTTATTATTTAAATACAATATAATTTATTTAAACAAATCTTATTTATTTCTTAAATTCTTAGTTGTGTTAACTCAATAAAATAATATAAATTTTTAATTATGCCTATCAAACAAATTTTTTATCCATTTTATTCTATTCTATCAAATCCTCTTCTTACGAGAAGAAGGATATGATTTTAAAAAGGAAATAAATATAAAAACTTTTTTGTATTAATATGATAGATAAAAAAAATTATAAATCCTGTGTTTCTCTCTCTAAAAATGGAAAGGATACATATCCCTTCATTAGCCCTTTTACATCTGGATGATTGCAGAGTGCCAGCTTCTCAACCAAACCTGTAAAGAGGCTCGATTAACCCCCGCCTGCCTTCAAGATAAGATCTATTGATCATGGGAAATGGGCAATATCTCACTGCAGGCTGCATTGCAAACAATTTAAATATCCTTTTGCATACAAAAAAATATAAACCTACCTGTTTTTAGAGGTAACTTTTGCCCAACTTCTTCTAATAAATGAGTAAGTGAATACTGAATATAATTATAATATCACTCTTGCATAGGCAGTTATATTTCTCACTTACAATGGATATCTACTATATGATGAAATGAGTCTCCAATATCAGATAGACATTGATCCATTCTCATACATTAAGCTTATCCATCTCCCTCCTTATTGCATTAGCCCTCACCAAGCTTCCAATTGTATTGATAGCCAACTTCAGATCCTCCAATGGATTCCCAGGCGCCACTGTCTTATACAAATAACTGTCAAAAGTCATCTTCTGCACATATTCATCCGCACACATCTCCACAAACGCTTCCCTTGCGGGGTTCGACCTATAGAACACCTTCTGCAACACATCCAGCACCTTGTAAGTTGGCCAATATGTCTTATCCCACTTCTCCAAGTACTTCCTCAAATCCCCTTCTTCCACCATCCTCTTCCCATTTTCCGAACCTTCTACAATTGCCTCTGCGCACATCCTCCCGCTTTTCGCTGCAAAATAGATTCCTTCGCCTGAGCATTTTGTCACATAGCCGGCAGCGTCACCTACCAATGCTACTCTGCCAGATAGTCTTCGGGGCCGGGGATGCTCTGGGATTGGGTGGGCCTCAACTCGGATGATTTTTCCTCCTAAAATCTTGTCCTTGGCTCTGTTCCTTGTAGCAACCTGGAACTTCTTGATGTCTCCTTTGTGAGTCACTGTGCCAGTGCCAACCGCCACATGGTCACATTTTGGAAACACCCAACCATAGAAATCTGGAGACACATCATCTCCAACATACATCTCAGCAAGGTCCTCGTAGTACACCATCTTATCATCTGGGATTTTTATTCTCTCCTGAATAACCATAGTATCAAAATGAAAATAATGAGTACTACCTTCAAATCTCAAAATTGCAACACAGAAAAAGCACCATTCTAATTCTGTAAAATTAAAACGCAGAAAATGATATTTGAACTAAGATAGGTGCATTTATTTGAATTTATTCAATTGACTGAACTATATAGAGCCATAGAACAAGTCTATCAGAAACTAAATGTAGCATTACTCTTAAAATGCTTAGTAAGACACAGAAATACGTTCAAGACAAAGCACCACAGCCTCACATTTTGATGATTTTCCTGTCATGTTGGACTTGTACTCTATAGCATACTACAATTTCTAGCTTATTCACTGAATAATGATTCTCAAGCAGTGATTTATGGACTCTGCTCCACTTCTGAAATTAAAGGCTACTAACTTATCAACAAAAGCAAAGAAAGGTAGTAACTTGAAAACAATTTCCGGCACCTCAGAAATAAATTTCTAAAATTGATCAGTAATCAATGAAATAAACTTCATTAAAATACCTGAAAAGCAATGGCATAGTCGTAGTCACCAGCATTAATAAACTTAGCAACTCTGGAATTAGCTCCATCAGCTCCAATCACAGCATCAACTTCTAAAGTGCGTTTTTCACCAACGCCACCCGTTTTTCCGTCATAACCAGAGTAATGTAGAACATAAGGAGCATTTTTGTCTTTTGGAATATCCATTTTCAAGAACAACCCGTTTATGATACTCGCCCCGTTTTCCTTGGCCCGGTCCCTCAGGTAAGCATCCAGCACCTCACGCCGAACCATGCCAATGTACTCGTGGGGTTTCAAGGTCCGACCGATATCCACGGCAACGTTCGACGGAGAAATCATCTTCATTTTCGTGACTCGCCGATCTATGATGTCCAGTGGTAGGTCGAACTCTCCAACCATGCAGAGCGGGATAGCTCCGCCGCATGGCTTGCAGTTGTCGAGCTTACGTTCAACTAGGTACGTCTCGATGCCACCTTTAGCCAATGTCTCGGCGGCTGCGCCACCGGCGGGGCCACCGCCGACGACTGCCACCCGGAGGTTTCGTCCGGAGAGTTTGGGGCTTGTTTGACTGGAAATAACTTTAACTTTACGGTGGAAAGTAATGGGTTTTGTTTGGATGGTGAAATGGGGTTTCTCCACCGAGGATTGCCGGAGTCCGACGAAGGATTTGAGAGCGATGGAGTTCATTTCTGATCTAGTGCGTTGAGTGTACTGTGGAGTGAGAGTGGTTTTATTTTTTATATTTTTGGTGGATATGGTTTGGGATTTGAAGGAATATAAACCGTCGGATGGATGTGATGACCGGTGTATATTTGATGTGGATAACTGGAGATAGATTCTTAGCTTTCTTTCTTACTTGCCAGTTCTGTACTTAGCTACTGAAAATAAGTGGCTCATATGTTGCCACGTTCTCCAGTGCTTTACATGGACCCAATACAGTATTCCCACGTCCTGAACTTAACCTTGTGACCAGTAGGCAGATCTCACTATTTTCTCACGTCTCTATCAGGCTCATCCATACAGACCAGAAATGAGGAAATCGGCCATAAAAATAAAAGGGAATACCAAATTAGAAATATGGTAACTTTATTGTGAACCCTTACATAAAGATTTTTTTTTTAAATTTCCAAAAAATGAAAGAATGTTTATCCTTTAACATTCACATTTGGAAAGCATGACAACAAGGAAACAATGAATGAAATAATAATGTTAGTGTCAATAAGTCGCATGTATCAACAATCAACATCATGCATTTTTCATGTGAAGGATGTATGAACAATTTAATTGATACGTTAAGTCACTTCATAAAGTGTTTTTTTGAATCCTTTAATTTCTATGAAGACCTTTTTTTTTTTTTTTTAAATGATAGACCACAGTGAGGGTTAAGAGATGGACGATGACCAAAGAAATGGCAAAGTTAGGTGCGCTCACCCCAACAATTCACTACAAAGATTACCCAACTTGTTTGCAAAAATTTACAGATTCAACCGATTCTAGTAATTAGCATTCTCCAACGTTGAACTTGGTCTTTTTCTCATAACAAAATCCCTGAACCTGAGCGCAGGTTTGTGTTGTTCAGAAGTTATGGACTCAAAACAGTTGTAAACAGAATGGAGGTAGTTGCAGTGGGTTTGAATCAGTAAAGGTTGGTTTATCAGACAAACTAACTTGCCGCAATTCCTCAAAGTCAAGGCATTGTCTCAATTCGTGCCAAACTGCAGACTATAGTGGCCTCATTCGTCTTGGATTTGAAAATTCCCAACTCTTATAAAAAACCAACCAAAATGCATAAATCCTTACACCCTTTTTGTTCAAGCTAGCTAGAACTTGAAAAGATCTGCTAAACAAACATGAAGTTCAATTTGGCACTAGTTGTTATAGTGGCCAGCATTTTTGGAATTGGGCTTGAAGGATGTCATTGTAAGATTGTGCAGTTTATATTTGGTGACTCCCTATCTGATGTTGGAAACAACAGACAACTCTCCAGGAGCCTTGCTCAGGCAAGCCTGCCTTGGTATGGTATTGATTTTGGCAATGGCTTGCCTAATGGCAGGTTCTCTAATGGCCGCACTGTTGCTGATATAATGGGTAATCTTCAACTTCTTAATATGAAAAGAGCAAAGCCACACTCACTTTTTTTTTTGGATAAACTATCACTTATTATAAACTGATTTTACCTATTTAGATTCTGTTAACTGTATACATCAATACACTTAATTGCACGGAATTAAGTGCACTAATCATTTTACAGATGAAAATTAGCTCAATACATGGAGGTAGGTGAAAGCACTTTATATTAGTTGAGATTGGTATCAGCATGCTGATCCTTGTGAATCCATTGATGCTCAGGTGACAAAATGGGCTTCCCACGGCCACCTGCATTGTTGGATCCATCTTTAACTGAGGATGATATATTGGAGAAGGGATTGAATTATGCTTCTGGAGGTGGTGGAATATTGAATGTAACTGGCAGCTATTTTGTATGTTACTCTCAGTTCACTTTCATGCATACAATTCGCTGCACTATTTTGCAATGCCATTATAAATAGCACATCACAAGGCTCAAACATATTATGTTTTTTGTTGCAGATTCAAAGGTTTTCTCTCTACAAACAAATTGAGCTGTTTCAGGGAACACAGAAACTAGTAAGAAACAAAATTGGGAAAGTGGAGGCAGATAAGTTTTTCCAGGGAGCGCGTTATGTTGTTGCACTAGGGAGCAATGACTTCATCAATAACTACTTGATGCCTGTTTACAGTGACTCATGGACTTACAACGATGAATCTTTTGTGGACTACTTGACAGGAACACTACGAGATCAACTCAAGGTTTATATATTTACCCAAGAAATTGTTTTCTTCTTCTGTTTCTGTTGTGTTCCTGACGATGATGTTGTCAATTATGCTGTGTTTCTGTTTAGTTACTGCATAGCTTAGGAGCAAGGCAGCTGATGTTTATTGGGTTGGGTCCAATGGGCTGCATTCCACTTCAAAGGGTTCTTAGTACATCTGGGGATTGTAGAGAAAGAACAAACAAGCTAGCTTTAAGCTTCAACAGAGCTGCAAGCAACGTGATAGATGACTTGAAAACACAGCTTCCAAATTCAAGCTATAAATTTGGAGATGCCTATGATGTTGTGGATGATGTCATTCGTAATCCAACGAAATATGGTGAGCACGTTTCATTTTCCTCAAAGATAATCTACAAAACTGTATATGCACCTTTTACAATAATTGATCAATGATCATGATCCTACGTATCTGAAATAGAAAATGCTAGCTGCGTACACAAGGCGTCACTTGATGCACGTATTAGGTCAATCTGTAATCAGATTGTGAGTTTGTGACATGCCTTGAGAGATAAATAAGCCTATCCAGCTTTAATCATCTGAACTATGTGTGTTTGATCATCTGGTGAGAATTTTTCTGATTGCAATGACATTGGCATTGTAGGATTCCAAAACACGGACTCACCATGCTGCTCGTTTGGGAGAATTAGACCTGCTCTTACATGTGTACCAGCATCGAGCCTGTGCAAGGACAGAAGCAAGTATGTGTTCTGGGATGAATACCATCCCACGGACAGTGCTAACGAGCTAATTGCAAACGAGCTCATCAAGAAATTTAGACTTTCAACTGGGAATCAAGACCAAGGGGAGGCTCCTTCTGAAGCACCTGCTGTTGCTCCATCTCCACAAGATTCATAATAATGACTAATGCTGCCTGTTATTATTTCTGATGATATCTGCATAAGACGCAAGTTTCAGTCTGTTTCTTCAATCTTGACTATGTCACTTCTGTATAATTTCTTGTTTTGATATAATCAGTTGTCTTGGAGCTCTTTAGATTGCTGAAGAAATAAACTGAAATATTGAATAAAATAAAAAAGAAACTTTTGAGTGTGAAAATTTTGCTTTCATTCTGCAATTTTTTTTTTTTTTTAATGTAAACATAGGTTATATAAGCTCTGGTTAGCCTGTATCAGAACTTGGGATCTGTTAATTCTAAGTGCTATAAACAATTTCTCCATTCAATTCTACGCGGCACTCAGTATTGCTATGCCCTAGACAACTGTAATTAGAATATTAAATCAATATGAAATTGTAATACGGATTTGCTTTATAATATGTTGGTGTTTTGTTGGATTACAGAGAGACAGAGCATATCCAAAATAGAATCTGATCTCTTTTTAGGGATGTTATAGCCTTACAAATGTATCTATGCCTAACCTTTTTGATTTCTTGTATGCATTGCTTTTTGCATCTCAAATTTTCAACATCATGCTTTTGTGCAATGCACAACTTTTATGAGCTTCAAATCTTATTAGTGATCCTATTACTAAAGCCCCCACTAATTTTGTAGGCTACAGTATTTTTCTTTCTGGGCTATTTTAAAGGTGTGTTAGAAAGAATCACTTAGCTGTTGTGCGTTAATATGTTAACACATTCAAAATTGAAAATATAATGATTAATTGAGTTTATTCTCATTTATTTTCTATATGTTCAAATATCATAAATTATTGAAGAATTAAAACTCTGAATACATCAAATTGATACGAAAGAATGTGTCATTTAGATAATTCAAAAGATACATTAGTCTTGATTAACAGAAAAGTTATACTTCAAAATATTTGACTATTATAAAATATAACATAAAAAAATTGTTGTGAAAAAATAAAATATAACACCTTGGAAAATTAATACTTAATATAAATACTAAATAAAAACGTTTTTGTTTAATTTATGGTGTTAGACATGTGTTCTATCTCTTTTATGTCTTCTCATGTTAATTATAAATTCTCATAATTAGTTGTTTCATGACGTAAACGTAAAGACAAGTGCAGAATATATATTCGACTCTATTACGTATCATCTAATCCCTATTTCTTTTTGTGATGACTTTCCACTCATTTTACATTTTTAGGACCTTGAGATTTTTATCTCAAAGGAATTGGGATAAGCCATAGCATGGGGTAAAGCGGTACAAAAGCCTATTCCCACGAGTTTAATAGCTAACTTTCTCCACTGAAACACTCAGCAAATTTAGTACTAAATATATATATATGCTGCAAGATATGTCGAGTGGCTTATAAGTGGGCAACAACTATGACAACATAAACAGTTTGTATCAAATATGCTGCGAGACAAAATATTAAACTATGCTACAGCAAATGGTTTCTCAGTTTAATAATCCCATATCCTTTTTTTTTCCAAAATAGGGGTCATAATGAAAAGTTATTTGTCGGATTTAATGGCAAAAGCATCCCCATTTAAACAAATATATTTTGAAATCCTTTTGTTTATTCAACTACCTGTTAAGCATCTCCATTCCCTGAAGGACCTATATCTAATTATCAGTGGCCACAATTTTATTTGCAATTGTTAAACGTCATTAATTCATTGTAGAGAGGTAAAGAGAGGGACAAAAAGAAAGACTGATATGTTTCTTCTTGACATGGAATCTGAGATACAAGATTTTTGGATTGATTGAACACAGACAGTCAACTTTTCTAAATCAGTTTTGAGGTTGATACAAGATTATTTATCACATGCATGCATCAAATTAAGGCCATTGTCTTCAGGTGATCACTGAGCTCAACACACATGGTTTTAATTCCCCCATAACCTCTCAAAAAGTCAAAATGTCCTAAAAGAGGTAAGACAATGGTTTTAACTTTAATAGCGTTGTGGGTATTTTTTGGAACCATATAAATGGACTGATAAAAATCCAATTATTGAAAATGGGCCATTGGGCCCAATTCGCCCATAGGGCCTTACATGGACACATTCCAAGAATATTATAAGTCATTAGAAATGAAAAGAAAGATAGTTTTTTTTTTCTCAATTGTTTTTTAACATAAACAATAGAAGTTCTCTCTCTCCCTCAATTGTTTGTCAGACAAGTAAAACAAGTAAAGGCTCTTAAGGGGTGAATATGTGTTCTTTCCTTGTGATCGAACATTGTACCGGAATTACAATAATAATTATATCCAGATAAGTTATTCGATCTTTAAAGTTTTAACACCAATAAACAAGTCCAGGTGATGAGGACCCAGTTCATCCAGGATTGAGACCATTGGACCAAAACATCAAATCGCCAAATACGAATTCAAGTCGCTGGTCAATAAGGGTCAAAGCAGTAACTTCAGGTCGTTAGGGATAAGGTTTAACCCGCAGCATGAAGCACACTTTTTCAACTATCAATCCAGGGAGATCCATTCAATCCCCTATTTTGATGAGAATCTGTTATTATCTGTTATATAATCCTAATCAATTCATAACCCTTATCTATAATTGATTTACATTCAAACTGTAACATATCAACCATTATAAAAAGGGATGAAATCATTAGACAATCAATCAACAGATATAAATACTCAGCAAAATGATTGAGAAATAAAATAATTGTAGATATAAAGCATTGCACTCGGCTGAACCACGTTAAAAACTTCTGGTGCCTTCATGTTCTTCCTCTCTCTCTCTTTCTCTCTTTTTACATTTAATCTGAATTTGGAATTTCTGAACTTTTTGATTGATCGAATTTGCACGTCAACTAGTGGCAATTAGTTTTAAAAGTATGCAAACTGTTGCAATATGAGTTCTATAAAGAGTAAGTGCTCTTAGGAAGGAAAAGCAACCTGAAAAAATTCAAGTCAAAATCCTAGTTCCGATGTGGATACATGTTAAGCAGAATTAAGTTCAGCAAACAAGCATAAAGGGTCTGATTTCCTCACACAAATATATGATTACTGAAGTACAGTTATGAAGTGTGAATTCAACTCTAGTTAATTAGTCTTTAATTTCTCTCTATTATACATATGCACCTTGCACCCTGGGCTTCTGACATCAAACAAGGCCTTAATTATGCAGATGTAACTGATAACAGTACTATTCATCAAGTGCAGTACTAAAACTCAAGGCCTTAATTATGCAATTTCCTTCCAGCAGTCATGGATATGGTGATCTTGGAGTGTGATGGTTATTAGCTCCTGGTGATGCGTAGTCAAGCTGAAAATCCACTCTCTCATTCCCGGTTGGCACCAACCTTCCCGAGTTTTTCTCTCTGCCAACCTGTAATAGATATTTCAATAATCTGCTCAACTCAATGTATTATACTACGTATATCTTAAGCAACTACAGAATAGATTTGGCTCATCAAATTTGCACCTTGTGGTTATTCTCCACAATAAGATGAACTTGATCAGGGCTTTGCACAAGGTTTTCACTTCCTGTTTATACAAGCAAACAGGATTAAAAAGAAGAAACTACAAGGAGGAGAATAATAAGAAAGGAAATTACATTGTAGTAGAACTTACTTGTAATTGGGACTGCTTTCAAGCATATAAGATGGGACAGCCCAAGTAAAATCACAAATAGACGAAAGAAAGCACCTGAACCTGCCATTTCAGTAATAGAATTGTTAGCTACAAACTCTATTTTGTGTTGCTTCTCGTAGGATAGCCCTCTATATTTATACTTGAAGATTAGATTATTCTCGACGTATGAGAAATATGGAATGTGAATGTTGGCAGAGAAATCATTTTCCTAAAGTCAAAAAGGTGATACCAACCCATCATTTTCATTTCGTGGGGCTTATAAGCTCAATTTTCACTCTATTCAAAACTTCTGTCAAGAGTAGTGATATTTTGCATTTGGAAACTATATATTATACTATCTTTTACATGTGCACATAGCATAATTTAAATTACATATACCAAAATCAGAATCAAACTGGCTCTAATCAAACTGTCTTACATAGAGCCAGTTTGATTCAGACAATAATATGCATATACACATGTGACGGGTGATGTGATAGTGCAATGGGTGAAAGTTTACATTTTTCTTTCATCAGCTTGTGGTTGTGGATGTGAGAATCCAAAATCAGTATGGGGGATGCAAAGGATATAATTAAGTTGACTTAAAAGTTAAACTTGAGTCAAGATGTTAAAAAAAGATGAAGCACACAATGAAAGTGGAAAGATGACACAAATATAAATTAGGTAAAACCCAAGTTGGTACACTGATCCAAGTCAAGGTC
>JANHAO010015939.1:0-14599 GCA_026873985.1 Saraca asoca | reverse complement strand
CTTTAACTTCACTCTAGATTTGATCTAGGATGCATTGAGACCTCACTCTGGTGGATCTAGGGGAGTTTCCTTAGCCAAAGGGGAGTTTTTGAAATTTCACAGCCTTTGGCTGCCCCTAAGCCAAGGAAACCCAACAGTAGGTAAGAAATTTAAGAAGTTTGATAAGCTTGAAAAATCCTCCTACCTTTCTTTGTTGACAAAAACTAAGTATGATGGTGTTAGTGGTGTTCGTGAACATGTGATGAAGCTTGTCAACTGATACAAGTTGAAGTCCATGAAGGTAGAAGTAGGAGAGGATTTCCTAATCTAGCAGGTATTCAAATCTCTACTAGTTAAATTTGATGTTTTGAGGACCTCTTACAATGCTTAGAAAGAAGAGTGGACTATTAATGAGCTAATATTGATTCTTACTTAAGAAGAGTAGACAATGAAGAAGAGAAAGACCCACAACATTCACTTTACCTCTTATAAAACTAACAATAAGAAGAAGTTGTTTAAGGGCAAGAACAGTAAGCCACAATTTAAGAAGAAGCAGAATGAAAAGCCTAAACATCTTTCTTCCAGGCAACACTCTAGTGACTTTTCTTATGCAAAGCCAAAATATCATTTTAATGGAAGATGCAAGTTTTGTAATGTTCTTGGGCATAAGCAAGCTAACTATATGAAATTTAAGAGTTAGCTTGAGAAAAAGAAAGGTAAACCCCTAACTCTAGCATGCTTTGAATCGAATCTTGTTAATGATCTTTCAAATACATGGTGGTTGGATACTGGTGCAACTATTCATGTTACAAACTCCCTACGAAAATTCAGAAGCCGGCGGAGGCCAAGTGACAGGGAGTTAATGATCATAGTAGGGAATAATGTAAGTGTCAAGGTTGAACACATAAGAGTAGTATCTCTGAAGTTATGTACTGGACATGAATTAATGTTGAAAGATAATGTTTATGTACCTTCCATGAGAAGGAATTTGATTTCTATTTCTATTTTGGACGGTTGTGGTTACTCCTTTCATTTTAGTAATAAAAAATTATCTTTATATTATGATTCAACTCTTGTTAGTTTTGGTGTTTTATCTAACGGCTTGTATATGTTAAATGTTGATCTATGCTCTATTCCTTTTTGCTCTTGTTATTTTTCTGTATTTTCATACCTTTCACAATAGCTCAGGTTCTAAAACCCTCAGTTAATCGATTATCAAAATGGACCGTCAAAATTTTGGCATGCCCGGTGAGATTAGACTGCTTTTCTACTGATCAACCAACTAACCATGATGGCAAAAGGAAGAACAACTAGGAGCCCTGACACCACTGCTAATCAGCCAAGCGGCCATAAAGAACAACAACGAAACCTGCAGGAAGATGGAAACCCATTTTTGGCAAGCACTTCCTCCATTCCCCTAGAGGCTGACGATGTACAAGCGCTGCATCAACACTAAGAAGCATTCGAGAATACAATTAGGAGACTTGCTAATACAGTTGAAGTGTTAGCCCAAGCGCACGCCCATGAAGTCCATAAACAGGCTGCAGCTACTACAAATGGGAGGACAGATCAAGGGCCACAGAAAGAAGTGCAAGTCCAAAAAGAGAAAATGGTTGGAGAAAGGCCTCAACGAGCAAACTCAGATCGATCCTTAAGTTTATGATCTAAATTGAAGGGTCGACGAGCTCACAAGCATGACGGAAACTGACAACCTAAGAGCTCATGTTACACTAAGGGCTCGAATGCAAGTCGTGACAGTACCAAAGGGCGACAATCTAAAATGTAGGACTCGGTGATGGAAGAGCTATTGTAGAGGGTACAACGATTAGAAAATTATCCCTCAACTTGAGACCAATCAAACAGTTATGAGGAGAGGACCTCGTTTTCCAAAGAGATCAAGATAAAACCTCTTCCTCACCAATTCAAAGTTCCTACCATCCCATCGTACGATGGGAAAAGTGATCCTTATGACCATTTGGATGCCTTCAACATCCAAATGGACCTTCAAATAACTAACCCTCTAGTCAAATGTTGTGTTTTTCCAGTTACTCTTGGAGATGTACCCCGAGCTTAGTTTAAAAACCTTCCGGTTCGTAGCATTAGAAGTTAGGAAGAGTGTCAAAAAAGATTTATTGATCAATATAGAGCTCTAAGGAGGTAGCTCACACCGTCTTGTCACCTTGCAATAATTTTTCAATGAAAGGATAAATCGTTGAAGGATTATATTACAAGATTCCACAGCGAGGTTAACAACATAGAAAACCCTTTCGATGACAGCATCTTAATAGTGATCTCAACGGGACTCCATAAGGATGGAAAGCTATATGAAAGTATATACAAATCTCGGGTAAAAGATCTGGGAGAATTTTATGAGCAAGTTGCTAATGAGGCTAGATGGGAGAAGGCCTTCGATTCGAAAAAGTTCGAACAGAGGAATGAGACAAGTAGCTCCGCTTTCAACCAGAATAAGAAAGGGAGCCATTGTGGGAAAGGCAAAATGGGTCAGAATGACGGAGCTGGAGTCCAACCTGCGAAGAAAGCCAGAAGGGAGCGACTTGAGCCTCAAGGTCATCATGACAGTTATAGTATCCTGTCTGACACCCCAAAGAGGATATATGCGATAGAGAAGCATAAAAAGGATTTAAGAAAACCTAGTCCTTTAAATACTCCACAAAGGTACAAGGATGTTGGCAAGTTTTGTGCCTATCATAATGACATCGGGCACAACATCTTTGAATGTAGGTCGCTTAAGGACATTATTGAAGATCTGATTAGAAGAGGTCGCATGAGAGACTATGTAGTGCAACCTGTAGGGCAGCAACGTTAATGCTCTCAATAGTCAACGTTGTAGCCATCCCAGCAGGTCGAGCAAGAGCAAATAGCTGTGGTGAGGACCATTTTCATAATACATGGTGGATTGCATATCACAGGCACTCCACGTGGGTCATATGAACACTATGTGCAGAGTGCGAGCTATGTCTTATTCGGAGGTTATAAATCTGGGAGACCTACCAAGAGAGCCGGGACCACTTCTGAATGCATCACTTTTATGGATGATGATGCACAAGGAATCTAATCCCCCTAACAACATTCTGGTGATACGGGCTAAGGTTAATAACTCTGAAGTATGAAGGATCATGCTGGATACTAGCAGCTCAGTAAATGTTATGTATAAAAGGTGTTTTGAATAAATAGTACTGAGTGAAAGCCATCTGAAGTCTTTGCCTAAGGCTCTCTTTGGCTTTACGGGGGATGCGATATTTCCAGTAAGGCAGGTTAGGCATTCTATCACTAGAGGGGACTCAGAACGCCAAGCTATTGTCGTAGCTGTTTTCTTGATTGTTAATTGCCCCTTGGCATACAATATAGTGCTGAGATGACTGACAATGATGACTTAGACATGGTCATGTCTACCAAAATGCTAAGGTGCGATTCCCAACCCTCAATGGAGTTAGGTATGTGCGAGGTGAGCAGTATATAGCTTGATAATGTTACAAGGATGCCATCAAGATAGGGGAAAGAAAGAAGAGAGTTGACGTGGTCTCCAGTGGAGAACCCCGAGCTCCGAGCACAATGGGAGTCAACACGACCTCAACCCCCGTGATTTGGATGTGGATAGAGAAATCGGGCCTATAGAGGAGCTCAAGGAGGTGCGAGTCAGTGAGGCTGACCCTGAGAAATGCCTTTAGTTAGGAAAGAACTTGCCTGACAAAATGAAGACCCAACTCGCTAATTTCCTCAAGGCGAATCTAGACATTTTTGGTTGGAATCACGAAGATATGGTGGCGATTAACCCCAAGGTTATGTCACACAAACTGAATATCAAATCCTCACCACCAACCAATTCATAAAAAAAGGACGCCAATGACAGCTGAGTGCTTTAGCACTCTAAAGGAATAAGTGGATAAATTTCTGGCTAACAAGTTCATCCAAGAGGTTCACTACTCGACCTGGGTAGCTAATCCCGTATTGGTGAAGAAGAAAAATGAGAAATGGAGAACATGCATTGACTTCACTGACCTCAATAAAGCCTGTCCAAAAGGATAGCTTCCCTTTGCCCAAAATTGGCTAGCTTGTTGACGCAACAACCGGGCACCAACTCCTTAACTTCATAGACGCTTACTTAAGGTACAACCAAATACCCATGGAGCCCCAGGATGAGGAACACACCTCGTTCATCACATATTATGGATTGTATTGCTATAAGATGATGCCCTTCGGGTTGAAAAATATCGAATCGACCTACCAGTGGCTAGTCAATATGATGTTCAAAGAACAAATTAGGAAGACCATGGAAGTCTACGTGGATGATACACTTGTAAAGTCCACATAGGTTAGGGATCATGCGAAAGACCTAGATAAGATGTTTCAAATTTTAAGGAGGCACCAGATGAAACTGAATTTGATTAAGTGCGCATTTGGAATGTCCTTAGGAAAATTCCTCAAGTTTATAGTTAACAACAAAGGAATTAAAGCAAACCTAAAAAAAATCAAGGCACTCATTGATATGAGGTCCTTGACCAGGGTCAAGGATGTACGAAGTCTAACTGGTCGAGTTGCAGCACTGAGCAGATTCATTTCCAAAGCAACAGACAGATGCAAGCCATTTTTTGATGTCCTAAGGAAGGCCAAAAGGTTTAAATGGACTAAAGAGTACGAGACCACCTTCTAGCACTTGAAAAAATACATGGGTTGAGCTCCATTGCTATCTAAGCCACAAGAAGGTGAGAAGCTCACTTTCTACTTAAGAGTATCCCAACACGCCATCAGTGCAACCCTTGTTCGAGATGAAAATGGAGCCCAACTCTCAGTTTACTACATGAGTAAAAGGCTATTGAATGCGGAGGAGAATTATACGCCCATGGAAAAGCTCACTTATTGTCTCGTGATCACTTCTAGGAAACTGTGACCTTACTTTCAAACACATACTATTGAGGTGCTCACCTAGTACCCATTGAGGTAGACTTTACAAAAGACTGATACCTTGGGTCGCTTACTCAAGTGGGCTATCGAGCTAGCCCAGTTCGACATCCAATATAAGCCAAAGTTGGCAATCAAGGGGAAAGCATTAATGGACTTCATCGCAAAGTTTACCAGACCAATAGAAGAGGAAGTGGAGACTTTAGAACGCCCATGGTGGGAACTTTACATAGATAGGTCCTCTTACAAGTAGAAGGCAGGGCCAGGAATACTTTTAATCAGCCTAAAGGGACACAAAATCCTCTACACACTAAGATTCAAATTCAGAGCTAGCAACAATGAAGTAGAATATGAAGTGTTGCTTACAGGACTTCGCCTAGCAAGGGAGGTACGAGCTGAAAACTTGAAAATCTTCAGTGACTCTCAGCTTATTATTTTTCACATAAAGGATGAGTATCAAGCAAAGGGATCAAAGATGGCTATCTACCTCCAGAAGGTTCAAGAATTACTTAACAATTTTCAGAGGTACAAGATTAATCAAGTCCCACGAGCTCAAAATGCACTTGAAAATGCATTAGCTCGCTTGGTCATAACCAAAGACATGGATTTCTCAGGTGTGATCTTGATAAAAACCCTTCCATCACCAAGCATCAAATAGAAAGACATCGTGATGATGACTATTGTGGCGTAAAGCTCCTGGATGAGCCCAATCTTAAGATACTTATGAGACGATGAGCTACCAGAAGACAAGTTGGAAGTGCATCATATGCGAGCTCAAGCTGTTAGATATTACATCATAGATAACATGCTTTATAAAAGGGGCTTTTCAGATCCACTCCTCAGATTTATCAATGGCCCTGATTGTGAGATCGTCTTGGAGGAAATTCACATCGGACACTAGGGAAACCATGCTGAGGGGCTGTCTCTGGCTCAAAAAGCACTCTGACAGGGGTTCTACTAGCCAACTATGAAATAAGATGTGATCAACTGTGCTAGATGATGTGATAAATGCCAAAAGTTCACTAAGGTCCCCTGAGCTCCTCCAACCTACCTTTAACAAATGGTCAACCCTTAGCCTTTTACAATGTGGGGAATTGATTTGATCGGACCTCTTCCCATAGGTTGTGGGAGCTACAAATATGTGATAGTGGCTATTGATTACTTTACAAAGTAAGTAAAGGTAAAAAAGTTGGCTAAAACTTCCTCTTCCAAAATTGAGAAATTTGTCTGGAACAACATCATTTGTAGGATCGGGATCCCTCAACAAATCATAATAGACAACGGAACCTAATTCAATAGTGAACAGTTTGTCAATTTTTGTAGTGACCTTAGGATTATAAAAAGCTTCTTAGTAATAGACCATCCTCAGGCCAATGGGCAAATCAAAGCCATAAACAAGATCATCAAATAGATCTTGAAGACAAAATTAGAGGCCAAGAAAGGAGCATGGGTAGATGAGCTACCAAAAGTACTCTGGGCTTACCAAACTACAACTCGCAATACCATAAGAGAGACTCCCTTCTCAATGGTTTACGAATCTGAAGTCATGATACTGGTAGAGTTTGAAGTAACTTACACTGAAGGGCCATTTTCAATCCAGAGGATAATAACTAACTGCTTGCTATGAATCTTGACCTCGTCAAAGAAGTAAGGGATGTGGCTTGCCTTAAGATTGTGACCTACCAACAACGAGTCATGAGGCATTATAACCAAAAGATCCAAGCTTAGAACTATAGGGGGCGACCTCATTTTGTGCCTTATCTTACCCATAGCTATGGAAGTCACTACCGACTAACCTAGAGTTTGGACATGAAGCTACGATTTACTACCAAAGTGTTCAGATGTTTTGACATAGCAAAAATCTAGAAGAGTTAGTTAATCAGAATGAATAGTGGATTTAAACAAATTCATCTCAGCATAAATGATTCATACAAGTTCGTTGCAATAATAATAATAATAATAATAATAATAATAATAATAATAATAATAATAATAACAACTATCCTTATAAGTAGTCATTTAATCAAAATATGTCTGAGGTGCTACAAAATAAGAGTACAGGGCAAAGGCACAATGACACAATGTATGAAAAGGTTGGGGGCTCAAGTGGACCCTGACGAGCAGAAGGACCAATAGGGGTGCAGGCAAGCTTATCATCTATCCTTCAGCCCCCACCATGGCTCTTTCTTTGACCAGTGAGCTACCCTGGATCTAAGTGTCACCCTGAGCAGAAGGACCTCCACCTCCACCAATCTCTGCACTGGGGATCGAAGTTACCTTTGTGTTCTCTACGAAATGATGGATGATTGCTTCAATGTTTCCACCAAAAAAGGTGAAACCCATCTTTGGGTGTTCCCACCACAAAGTGAACAGAAACCTATCAATGGTGTTGGAGGCCACTGCATTCTTAGCCTGTGCGACCATGGCGGCAGTCTCTTTCTTGACTCGAGCAATCTCCTCTTCAGCTCACATAACCCTCTCTTCAGCTCGGGCTGCCCTCTCCCTGGTAACTTCCTCTTTCTTTTCTATGACCTCAGCCCATCTTGTAACTATTTCCAGCTCACCTTACAACTACCTCAGCTCATCAGTTAATTTATGGAACCTCGAGATCAAGTTAGTTGTCTCATGAAGCAATACATCCTCGGCTTCCTTTTTTGCAACCTTGGCACCCTGCAGATGGGTCTCAGAGCATTCCAGTCTTGACCTCAACCTCAACTCCATCACTTCCATAGTCAGAGTGGCCAGATTGCTTTTAAACTTGCTCTACTCCTCTTCTGAGATTACGACATCATCTCTTAGCTTCAATGCTTCTAATGCGCACTAAAAAAAGACTAGAATACTTTGGTTGCCCACCAAGGAAAAGGAAAGGTTGGGAAAGAATGATACCAACTAACAAACAATGATGAACTATTACAGTCGTCGGGTCACCTCCACACATCTTCTCATCCTCCAATGCTTTTGTATGGCCTAAAACCTGGCCCATATGTTTGTGGAGAAAGTTGTAGTATATCAGTGTCTAGGGACCTAAGTCCTCGGATAAGTCCTCTGGTATGTCCTCAGACTCTTCTTCTAAACTGACAGTGATCCCCTTCCCTTTGTCAATTAGCTATTTCTTTGAGGGTGGCTTGACTAAAGATTTCTCCCCATGACTAGGAGATCTCATCGTTCTGTCATGACCTCAAACGATTCCAATTGTGAAATGGGGGTCAGCACTAACAAAATCTCCTTTACTACTACCGAGGAGGAAGAACGATTAACCTAGCTAGGAGTTGGAGTGGTGGCAGGCCTTGACCTAATTTCAGGAGTGGGCCTAGTAAGATTAAGTCTCCCCATATCTCTTTACTCCTCAAAGTTTACTAGAGCAACCTCTTTGATCCCATGAGCTCCGATATCCCGTGAACTGTCAAGAATCTCTTTGTCGAGCACAAGAAAGAGTCCTTATAATTGTAGAAGCTCTTCGTCAAACTTCAAATCGTTTTGAAAATCTTCAGAAGCAGCGAAGTGGTCAAGCACCTTGATCTTTTCTGTTCTTAGCTCTGGCCTCTTTTTCCCAACTCCGCCTGCCAAAAAAAAATAACAGAACCTCCGATTAGAAGTAAAATAAAATTAAGTGCCAAAGTTAACCTACACCCCTCTAGCTTGCTCACCAGGATTCAACATAAATGACAAGTTACAAAGGTGATGGAAAGATGGGCATGAAACATAATACCACCGGGTCTTATAACTTCGTACATTGGACTTCCCTTTAGCATCCCCTTGTGATAAAATTTTCTTGTACTTTGACAGATGGGCTATAAGGTAGTAAATCCCTTCTCAGAGGCTGATACTCTTGATGCTATAGAGGTTGCAAAGGACCTTAGTTGAAGGAGCGGGAAAGTCATTTCTAAGATAAACAAGCGCTAAGGAAGTCAGACTGGAGTATGAATTCAGAGTCAGTTAAAAAGGGGAGAGTTTTAGCTTATTCAAAAAATCAATTATATAAAGGGGAACTGGGAATCTAAATCTGGTGCCATGATGTTGGACACTGATTTCTATGAACTTTGAAGGAGGATGGGCAGCATAGTCATTGCAAGAAAGGGCTAGGATATGGAAACACTTTAGAAAATGATATGACTAAGTTATGACTTCAAGATCACCCAACTTGACACTTGAAGGATGATATATGAAGGGAAAGCGAGCTGCGATCCCCTCGGGTCTAGAGCGAGTTGTGAATTCCTCCACGACCTCTCCACTCCGAGAAGTTGCCTCCCCTATGACACGAAGCAGCACCTTACCCTTTACGGGAGATTTGGTATCCCTACTCCCTATTTAGTGACCGTGACATTTACGAGGTGGAGATATCTACACAAGAAAAGAAGAATAGGTAGTCAGGTCGTTGAAAGCAGACTGACCCTAATGCTAAAATTTACCTTAACAGAGATCCTATGCAAAGAATTACTTACGCCTCGAGTCACCAATACCCAAACTCACACATACAAGAGGCCTAACTTTTGGGCCACAAAGGCTCAGAAAATCTAATGCGAGACTCAAACAACAATCAAAGACCTTAACGTCTACTGACAAACCAACCAAACACGGTCAAAGGAAAAGTGCAAAGGATCAACCAATGTTCTAGATTTTATCGGTGATAGACAAATAAAAACTTATATGAACCTCGATACAAAAACCGAAAAACCACAAGCTAGGAAAAGAAAACTCACCGTGCTAAACAAAGGAAGAGTCTGAAATGTGGGCAAAGTTAGTTTTCAATGGCCGAAATTTAGGCCGCAAGCCTAGTAAGCTGAAACGGTGCTGAAGGCGGCAATGGATGGTCACAGAACTGGTAGAAAAAGTGAAAGCGAAGAGTCTGAGAACCCCAAATTTCAAATGACTAATGAAAAAGAACAAAGTTTTCCTAGTTTATATCATGCACAACCTGACGGTTGGGTCTGAGGACTCTTCGAATACCCACAATCTCATGATTCAGCATTTCTTAGCATTAAATCCCTGCTAGCCTGGTAGAAATGTTCACTGAGGACAGTAATCATTACACCAAATATTGGCGAAAACTTGAGTCATGGATAAAACGAGAAGTACATTGAGTAATATGGGAGATTAAAGATCACAAGCAACGAGCTACAACTTTCTACCTGCACCGTAACCAACTAGCGCTGGTAAAGGTGTAGCTCCTATACAAACTATTACTCACAGCTCTCATGTGACCTCATACTTAAAGACGTAGCTCTCATGTGGCCTTATATTCTAAAGGCACAGTCCTCATGCGACCTGTTTCTCGTGCCAGCTCGGGTGCACCTAATCACCTACTAAGCACCTATCTTGGCCTAGACGCACCTAATCATTCACCGAGCCTGTGACCTCGTCTTAACTCGGCTGCACCTAATCACCCACTAAGCACCTATCTCAGCCTGGGTGCACTTAGTCACCCATCGAGCCTACAACCTCATCTCAGCTCGGGTGCACCTAATCGCCTACTGAGCACTTATCTCGGCTTGGGCGCACCTAATTGCCCACCAAGCCTGCAACCTCATTTCAGCTCAGGTACACTTAATCGCCTACTGCGTTCTCAGACTCGTGCTAGCTCGGACACACCTAACTGCCTGCTGGGCACTCAATCTAATACTAGTCGAGGCACAACACTTATGCAACTTATCTTGACACTCAGTTTATGATAAGGCACAGGCCTCTTATGACCTATAGCTCGTAGCTCTCATGTGGCCTGTTGTCCGTAGCCCTTGCACAACCTAAAGGCGCATTACCAACCGAGACACTCTAATGTTCAAATTCATTCGGTTAAGACAAATTCATGTAACTAATTGATTATTAAACCTAGCATCAGTTTAACTACGGGGATTTATTCATGAAGAGCTTGCATGCTATCTTCTGCGATAAACGAAGCGTTCAACATGACACATTTAGGAAAGTAACAAAACAATAATTCCATTACAAAGCCTCTTTCAACAAGGAGAATTTACATAAAGATTTGAAGGTACAAATTAAAGCAAGCCTACAGTTGGCTAAGAAAGAGTTGAACCCCACCCGCAATCTGACAACCATAATACACAAGAGGTACTGGCCTTTTAGAGCTTGACCCCATGAGCAGGCTCGACAGTTCTAGCTCCTCTTTCTCCTTTTCCTCCCAAGTTGAGAACTCCTTCCTCACCAAGCAACTTCGAGGCATTTGGTGGAATCAATCGGATTGGCTCCCCACACAAGGAAACCAAGGAGCAAAGGGAAGAAGCTGCATCGTCCAGCACGTCAAATGGAGAAGGAATGAAGGAATGTAACAAAACTTCCCTGGATCCTCAAAGAGGAATTGTCCATGGAAGCTTCCCATAACAAAACTTCCCGAGATCCTCAAAGAGGAACTATCTCAGCAGGCCATACACACTTCGCAGAACTCTGCCAAAGATATAGGCCATCAGACACATAGGGGGCTTAACCAAAGTACCTATCAGATCACTCTGTGGAGAAGGAAGAAGGACTTCTCACCCCTTATATAAACCAGTCTGGCCTCACCAAAGAATCCAGAGGATATCTGGTTGTTCCCCATCAAACGGTCTAGAAGAAAACAAGGCTGCCACGCCAACGACTATAAAACATGCACAACAGGAAGTGTAGCCTAATACAGATAAAGCAAAAGATTAAAGCTTGAAGTGACAATACGCTAGACTGAACATAAAGACTTGACAATACTGTAGATTGCAAACTGTAGCAAGTTACAACTCCCAGTCCATAAAGCAAATTAAGAGTTAGGGGCTAATGTTATGGGTAATTCTAGAGCAAGGCAGAATGGGCTGGCAGAAGGTCCAACAGAGGACAAGCCCAATCAGAGAAAGCCCAAGTAGTATAAAAGCTATCACCCAACAAGGAGGCCAACTCACTAGTTGCGAGCTTAGGTTGTAAGTCAGTGTCTAAACGGAAGTCTACACTCTTGGTGCGAGCTCGAGCTATATAACGAGCTGTCCAGGGGATAGGTACAAAACACCCAAGTCTAGTCATCAACCAAAGGCACATCCTTCCAATAGACAAGTCAGCCTCCAGAACTAGCACATCAGCTTCCAAAAATCAATAATGATTTACCCAGTATTTATTACCCATTAAGCATTTATTATCCGCAGCGGCGGTAATGATAGTTTCACAATTTGTTAAAATTACTCTTGTAACCCTCCTTGCTTCTATAAGTAAGGGAGAGATCTTTATAACAGAGACAGTGAAAAGATATATACAAAAACTCTGTCAGAATAGTGAGAGAATCTGTATATTGTTACTTTGCTGAAATATAAAGAGAAAAAGCAAATAGAATACATCGTGGACATAGGAGTCTTCTACATTTTAGCTAAATTACACTAAAAATCTTCTGTGTTCATCTTGTTTTATTCCTTTTTGCTCTTGTTGTTTTTCTGTATTTTCATACCTTTCACAACAGTTTGGGTACCTTTCACAGCAGTTTGAGTTCCAAATCCCTCGGTTGACCAGTTACTAAAATTGACCGTCAACAAGTGTAAAATATGATTTGATATTATACAATTTGATTTTGATTTGAATCTATTAAATAATTGGAATTTTTTAATCATCTTAAATATTTAAATCCCAAGGGACAAGAAAGAGGCGGTGGAAAACGAGTTTTTCTTAATGGTCCAACTCATATTATTAGCCCAAATCAATTGAAGAAAGAGAACTTCACTCCCCAAAACTACTAATACAAATAAATTCAGACTTATGATTGCAAAATTGAACTATGGCTCACAAGGGAAATACCTGGCCTATACTCTGGCTATAATCTATAATCAATGTCCCTGTTCCCACTTAATTAGAAAAAAATTATTAATTTTATTATTGATATGTGGGTTTATAAGATCTATATATATTAAAATTATATTTTTTTAATTTTAAGATATTAAAAATTATAATTATTTTTTATTTTATAAAAATAATAAATAGTGTTATAAGTAAAGTATAAAAATATTTTTATGCTTCTTAAGCCACGGGTCAGTGGTTGCTTGGTGGACCAGTTAATGCATTATACTTGAATCAGGAAAGCACTTACCTAACATTAATTATATTTTACAACTTAAAAAAAATAAAAAAAAAATCTCTTAATCTTCGCTGATTTGATTGGTCACCGCTAATTTTGAAAACTAGCACATCATTGATTTAACTTAATTATTTAATCATATATTTTTTTTTATAAATTCTTTAATTATGATTCACAGTATTATTATATGAATTTATCATATTATATTTTACATATAATTTTAAATTTATTTTTATATATTTAATTAAAATTTTATATCTAATTTAATTTTAATTAATTATATACATGAAAAAATAGGTGAAAAACAATGATGGAACAAATCATCATCCGATAATATTACGATCTTTGTTTAATATATTTATAAAAAAATTATATAACTTTATAAATGATTAATTAAATGAATAAAAGAAATTAAATCCAAGATTTATATTTTAAATTTTAATCTTCAAAATTATGATAAAATCCAATCATTTCAATATTGGTGGTTATTTTTTTTTTTACATTTTCCCCTTTAAAATATAAGAATACAAGTTAGGTAGATGTGAGGATATTTTTGGAAACCTATCATTGGTTTTCACTAATTTTTTCTCTTTAATTATAGAGTGAAAAAAAAAAAAAAAGAGTAGTGTTCACGTTATCGATCATGGCAAAAAAAAAAAGAAAAAAGGGAATAATAGGCTTGGTAAAAAAGACAGATCCAAATAATATGTAATTTTTTTTAAACTCGATTAATAATTAGACTAGGTTAAACTTATTGGTAATGGAATACTGACTTAAATATATATATATATATATTACAGATTAATATAATATAAAAATTAAAAATAATTTATTTATTTTTAACATACAATATTATTTTATTTCACATAATTAATAATTATATAAGTTTAAATATCTCATTACTTATTGAAAATTAATTTTATAAGCAAAAATTTATTCTAATTATTTTTAAAATTTTAATATAAATTAAAATTTTTAAAAGCAATTAAAAAAATCAGCCTTAGGTTGGGTCTCGGTCTAAAAGAAAGAAAATCAAGTCCGAGTCTATCAAAAAATTATTTAAACAAATTAAGGTTTTGCAAAATCAAATCGTAACATAATATGTAATTTCATGTCCTGAAGCCCAATCCTTGAATATCTCTAGTGGGTTCTACACACTTTTTCACTTCAATTTTTTTCTTCTTCTATTTTCGCTTGTTCTAATTTTCTTTCTTTATTTTCATTCACTAGAATTATTTGTTTTCTATTTTTCATTTCAACCATATTTAGAATCGAAATAGAGAGGAAATCATTTGAAGGAGGGAAAATGGACGGGGTAAAGCATTTGCACTTATTTGGATGAATAAGTGAGAATGGAAGAGGAGGAAAATGCAGATAAATAAGCATGGGCCTAAAAAAATTTCATTCCAAATGCGGAGTGAAAATCAAGAGAAAAGAGAATGTAAAATTTTCTATCCAAAAATACCATTATCTCTTAAATCCCAATTTTATACAAGGTTATGATTGTCTTTTTCCCACACAAATAATATTTTTTCTCACTGTCTTTATAATACAAGAACAAATAAAATACTTTCTTTTTATTTTTTTTCATTTCATTTGTCACTTCATCTAAATATAAGATATGAATACATTTTCTTTTACACTTTTTTTTTTCATATTTTCTTT
>JANHAO010015938.1:0-14608 GCA_026873985.1 Saraca asoca | reverse complement strand
CAATATAAGATGAATATACAACCTTTATATCCAATTCACAGAATGTATAGTCCAGGATGCAATAGGGCTCAATCAAATTGGTCTAAGGCACCCATCCAGACTAACAAGGCTCTGGGACCGTGTCACCCTTAGACGCGAGGTAAGCTTTAGGTAGTCTCACCCTCGGTTGTGAGGTAGGCTCTAGAGTTGTCTTGCCCTCAGACATGTTTATGCTTATCGCGAGGTAGGCTTTGGGCCATCTCACCCTTGGATGCGAGGTAGGCTCTAGGTCGTCTCACCCTCAAACAGGTTTTGTGTTTGTTGAGATGACGGCTTGTCATCTAGCAAGATCGTGCGTTAGTACCATAGCAAGCTTATTGCTCAATGGTCAAGGAATTTGTACTCTCGGTCACAGTTCATGAGACATGGCTTGCTCTGGATGTATTGACGGGGTAGGCCTTGCGTCGTCTCACCCCCAGATGAATCCTTGTAATGCCGGAGTGAAAACTCTTTATCTAGATAATGCCTTTTCTACCAATCAACAACTTACATTAGTTCAATATACAATAGTTGATACAACTAATCGTCATTAATGACAAGTGAACATTACAGGATCAGAATATAGTTCTGATGGAGGGCTCAGGCTCTTGATGATAACTCGCTGAGCCTGTCGAGTGTGCTATCCTGGTGGTGTTACCACATAATCCCGTAATCAGCCTCTTCTGATGAGATCTTCAATGGCATCTTTTAGTGCTCGACACTCTGAGGTGGTATGTCCAGCCTCATTGTGGCAAACGCAGAATCTACTTGGATCTGTGGACTTGGGAGTGACTTTCATCAGTCTAGACCTTCTGAAGTCCTCATTGTTCTCTTCCGTGGTAAAAATTTTATCCTGTGTATCGGATAGGATGCTATAGTTTTCGAAGCGACCTCCAGGTCGCTGAGGCTTTGTCTTCTTCGTGGATTGAGGAGTGGGGTCATCGTGGCTCTTACTCCCACTTTTTTTGCTCATGGTGGGACCACTGGGGTCCACTCTATTCCTGGGCTCCTCTATTCCAAAGGTTTCTTCCCACCTCATTTGTTTGGCAGCTCGCTCGTAGAATTCAATGAGGTCTCAAGCTGGGGACTTGTAGAGGCTCCTATATAGTTTGCCATCTCTGTGAAGCCCTGTTGAGATTGCCGTTAAGATAGTTTCCTCGGAAGGATTTTCCATTGAGTTGGCCTTGTGCCTGAATCGAGCTACGTAGTCTTTGAGTGACTCGCCCTTGTGCTGGAAGATTATCGCGAGATGGCAAGGGGGCACAAGCTGTTTCTTTAGTACCTGGTACTGATCAACAAATTTTCTTTGGCACTCATCCCTGCCGTTAACACTGCGGGGTGGGAGGCTCCTGAACCATGCCCGAGATGCTCCTTCTAATGTGGCCGAAAAGACATGGCATTTCACCAGGGGATTAGTTGTCTGGAGGTCTATCTGGATATTGAATGCATCCAGGTGGTCACTCAGGTCACTGTTCCCGTCATATAGCGGGATCACGGGCACTTTAAGCTTTTGTGGGAGAGGTCACATCTCGATCTCCACAGAAAATGGAGAGCTTTCCTCGCAGCGAGGCTGGTGCCTTTGAGGTTACGGACACTCTTCTAGTCGTTCGAGCCTACAGAGGATTTCCTCCATTGTCTAGTTTTATGTCTCAGATTGAGGGGTGGAGCTTCCTGCTCGTTGCAAGCCCCCCAGTTGCTGACTATCATGATCTTTGTGAGTTTCCCTCTAAGCCTCTCTACGAAGCTACTGGAGCTGTGCCATGATTTCTTCTTGTCACTTCATGCTCTAAGCTTGGGCTTGCGCCAATGCCTTGATGATTTTAGCCAGCTCTTATACCGTGCTTTCAAGCGCCGGACGGGGTTAGCCGAATATTTGAGCCTCTTGAGTTTCAAGAGCAGCAGTAGACTGTTGGTGAGCCCCCATAACAGGAGTGTCCGTCGATTTGAGGGTTGGAGTGGTCGAGCTCCGAACAGTTCTTCCTCTTGCCATAGTTAGGCTACAACGTGGACTTCAGAGAGCAGATGGATCCCCATGGACAGTGCCAAAATGTTGACGTCAGAATTTGGTTCACATGGGGAGTCCCGAATTTCGGCTAATGGGAGATGAGTTCCAGGATCCAATACTGCTTCCGAAGCGTAGAAGGAGATGATCTAAGAGGAAGAGGGAGAGGGAGAAGTGTGACAAAGGTAGTGTTTTTAATGTGGTTCGGCTAAACCTAGACGGTACTGGACCCTACGTCCACGATGGAGATTTTATTAATGAGAATGATTTTTACAGAATTCTTACTTATAGAATTTTTGCTTCTCTCTCATTTTCCTCTTCTAACAATACATTCCTATTTATAGAGGAAGGAAGAGTTACATGCATTAATTACAAGTTAAAGTTGTGTTACATCAAGAAATAAATAAAAAGATAGTAAAAGACTACAATCCAACTGTTGCAAGATATAGGCTGTAAGGTGGGCCCCTCTTGTCAGTTGTGGACTTGTATTTATGCGCATCCATCACTCGGCGTTGCTGTACCGTGCGAGGTGTTTGTCATCCCAAATTGGGATTCCTAACTTAGGGTTGTTATGGAAGGTCGCTATAGTGAGCTAGATACTACTGTAGCAGGGTAGCGAGCTCGAGCAGGATGGTTGACTGCCTGACGAGCTGGTCTTATGATCACCTCGCTGTATCGCTATCTGGCAGTGAGCGAGGTGAAGCTCGCTGGGCGTCTTTAGCGAGCTGGATGATTTGGCCTCTGTCAAGCTTGAGTTTGTCGTGTTCTCCTGAGGCCGCTTTTTGCCTATAACAAAATTAAAATTATCTTTTTAAAAATGAGTTATTGAAGAAAGAATTATTTACAATTCATTTTCAATCTTTTAGAGAAATAACTTTTTGCAACCAATTTTCAATTTAAATTTATTGATATGATTTTGAATGTGAATTATTCATATATACTTGAGCTCTAGAAATCTATATTTTATGTAATAAATTTAGAAATCCAATTTTAACTACACTTATTTGATTTATCTATCATGAAAAAATTATATGCAACTGGTTTTAAATCTATTAGGAAAAATAAATTTTTTAAAAAGAAATATATTATCCTTTAGAAAGATATACACGCATCCTGCTTTAGACTTCTATTTTTTTTTGGTAGCTGGGGAGAATGATTATCCACTTAGTTGGTCTCTCAAGCATTTTTTTGCAAACACAAACTAGATACAAAGTGAAATGTTAAACGGCCAGATTGGAACGGTCCCAATTCGTACGTGTATAAGTCTAAATGAACTTGGTTTGTTTAGACTTACTTTTAAATAGATTTAATTTTTTATGATTTGGTTTAGTCTTAACATGGATTGAACTAGTTCATGAGCTGATTCTTTTCTCTTTTTTTACTTTTCAAATTTTTTTAAAATATTTGAATCAAAAGTTTTTAAAAAATAATTTTAAAATTTGATTTCTTTTTTTTTTTATTTGTGATGTTGATTTAAATTTAATTGGGTTTTACATTTGAGTTGTAGAGTTGGCTTAATTATTTTTAAGCAATGTGCCATTTGAGTTTAAGTGAACTTGAACTTGAACTTTTTTTTTTTTTTTTAAATGTATGTAATGTAGAAAAATATGGCCCAAGAACTTTGAAATAAAAAAAAAAAAAGAGAAAGAGATTGGTTCACAGATTAGCCTAGTTTGTGTGAATCACGGTTTATATAGACTTGTTTAAGCCCATTTTTAAATATATTATTAAATTATTAATCCGATCCTATAAAAATTTGTGAATCGACCTATTTGGCTTGTTTGATACACCTTCTTACGAACCAATCTTAAACTTGGAGAATCATTCTTGCTCAAAGGGTCTTTCTATTAAGACATCTACTATTACAGATTGAAGAGCATTTAAGGGGGTAGGGATGGGGGAATGGTTGGTTTATCTATTAGAGAAAAAATTATTTACAACTGATTTTCAGTCTAATAGAAAAGTGATTATTTAGACCTATTTTTTTAATTTCAATTTGGTGAATATGATTTTAAATTTGAATTATTAATATCAGTGTTATTTAATAAATGCAAAGGCCTCCTTTTCTAGTGATGTCACGTCAGTTTTCTACCCACCTCAGGTCATGCTTACCTTTGGTGAAGTCGCATCAAAATAATAAATTTATATTTTATTATTTATTTATTCTTATTTTTTCTATTTTTTTAAAAAATTATGATACAAAAAATTTAAATATTAAATTCTAATTAATGTTCTAAAATTATGTTACTACTATAATCTCGATCTTAAGTTTTACAATTTAAATTTAATTTTTTGATTTAGATTTGACTATTTATTTATTCTTATTTTTTCTATTGACTTTTTCGTAATTGAAAGAAGAAATTGAGAGGTAGAAAATTAAAAAAAATCCAATTTAATTTCTTAAAATTAAGTTTATAACATTATTTCTATCACAAATTTCCAATTTAAATTTAAATCCTAATTAAATCTTAAATAATCTTTAAAAATCAAGTTCCTAACATTATTTTTATGTCTAAAATGTTTTTCAGTTTAAATTTTGTTTTTTTTATGGTTGAAACTTTAATATATTATTAATAGCTTGGGTAGTCACACCCCAAAGATTTAAATAATAGTAGACCATTAGATAAATTATTTATTACATGTATGGCTTGATTTAAATTCCTTACAATCTAGTATACAGGTTTTTAATTCTTAAGAGTTCAATATTAAATATATCACAAACTTTATTTAAATTCAAGGAAAGCCCCATTCTTGTGCTCAATTATATATTTGAGCTATTTAAAACTATATCATGTCAGTTTTTCATCAAATTCCATTATTTATATCAACTATTTAAAATCATACATAATTAATACCAATTATTTGTCTAGCTTGATTTACCAAGACAGACAATTTATAGTTATTTTAGTTTAATTAGTTGATTATTAAATAATTTGTACATATTTATAGAATAAAAAATGAAATTTTACTCATTTTAAAATTAAAATAAAATATTTATATTTATTTTAGTTATAAATAAAAAATAAATAATATGTTTATGATGTGACCAAGATAAAATCATTGCAGTTATTTTATTTTAATTAGTTTGTAAGTGAATAATTTAAACACATTTATAAAATAAAATGTTAACTACATTTAATTATAATAAATTTACATTTATTTATAATAATAATTAAGTATTAATATTTATTTTAATTACATAAGAAAAGAAAAAATATTTTTCATGTTATTTTCAAATTTATTTGGATTAAGAGATATCAAATTCAATGAATTATGACGTTTATTAATAAGAAACTAAAAATTTCAAATATATTTCTATTATTAAGATTGAGTTTTCCTTTAATTAATTTTAGAAATGATAATTCACATTAAATTACTAATCTAATTAGATGAAGAATTAGGAACAATTCATTTGATTAGGTTAAAGAATGATGAAAATTAATTTGATTGTGTCACAAAATTAAGATGAATTAAATAAAATATATATTATGGGAAGTTTTTAAAATTATTGATTTTAATTGGGTGATACTGTAAATTAGTAAACAAATGTTAAAAGATTATGTGATCAGTATTTTGATAGAGGTGTTATCCTTAGCCCCTAATTTTCTAAATTGATGAGAAAGATATTTTGATGGCAACAAATTATTTTGGTTAAACTTTAATTGATTATTTTTAGTAGGTCAATTGAAGATGACCATAAACTTCAAGTTGAAGACTTTTTTTAGGCCTTATTTTGTTACATTATTTAAAGGATTAGGATTGTTAAAATTAGCTCAAACTTGAAAATGGTTTTTGGAAGTTTTGCCTTTGATTTTTTGAACAAATCTTTTAGAAAAATTATACAAAAAGCATTCCAACTTAGTACTAAATGTTTTGCCATATTTATTTGGCTAGAAGTTAAGTTTTTGTAGTGTTTTGATAAGGTATAAAATTGTCAAAGATGCTGGAAGTACTCAAAAACTTAAAATTTTTCTTTTCCATGACTCATGATTTGAATCGAGCTTATTTATATTGTTTTCATGGTCTTCCTTGGGGGAACAGAGGAAGCTTTCATGCCTTGCAGTTCAAATTGAGTTTTGAATTATTTCTGTGCTATTTGAATCGATCCGTATTTTCAATTATGATCACAAGTTAAATCGTGTTCAATTCTGGCCTTCCCCGAAGGTTTGCAACTTCGGATGAGCAGAATCTAAATTTGAACTACATTTTTTTGAGTCAAATCAAAGCCTTCACTTTTGAATCCTAGGATTCCGATTGTGAGTCTACATGATTTTCAAATTTTAAACTTGTAATCATGCTCACGATCATGATCATAGGAGTAGAATTGTACATAATGGCTGGCTTTTTAAAGTGTGATTTCATTTACTATAAATGCCCATTTCACACATATTTTTCCAAAGTGCAAAATCTAAAATTTTAAGAGGCAAACATTTCTTTTTCATCAGTGCTTCATCTTTTTTTTTATCTATATTCTTTAATATAAGTTATATTTGATTGATTTTTTATCTATTAGGCTTCAATTTGTAATCTAAACTTCTAAGTTCTTCTGCTTTTTTGTCAAATCTTTCAAAAACTATTGGATTTCCTAGGGTAGCCTTGCCTAGGTTTAAAGAATGGTTGAGCTCTTTGTTCTTTCTTTTTAAGTGAGTAGTTAAGCTTCTTAAATAGAGTTTTTGATTATGGGTGAGTAATCATTTGTAAAGGCTTCTCCTTGTGTTTGTCCAAATTTGGATAAATTGTTATTTTTAGTGGATTCAAGTTTAGTTGAAAGATTGGAAATGGATGTATGCCTTGAAGATTATTTTTCAAGGGGGAATCACTATCAATCTTGAGTTTGAGTCTCTCTATTTCTACTCTTTTTATTTTTCAGCAATTTACATTGTGCTATATACTTTTGCTCTTGCTGATGTATTGAGATCTTGCCTTTCTCTATTTATATTGTTGAAATTTGCTGAGTAATTTGCACCTTATTGTTTATTCTTTTGCCCAAAAATTGGTTTATTTGAAAGTAATGATTTCCATATTTGAATGTGATCATTAATGTCTTGTCTTGTATATTTAACTAAATTACTTTGCACAAGTGTTTTAACTTGTTATTTCTTGTGCACAAACATCTTAATCCAACTATCTTGAGTTGTTTGAATTCAAACCATCCAATAGGTTTCCAAAAACAAGAGATTTTCAAAGAGAATGCTAAAAATTTCAAAATATTTAAGAATACCTAATTTACACCTTCTTCAGTGTGGGTTGTCTTGTCCTACAATAAGCGATGCAATCTTTTAAAACTCTTAAAGAGGATGCTTATACCCTAGAAAATCTTTTAGGGCATGAAGCTCTTTCCCTTTTTTATTGATATTTTATTGTTTACTATTAAAATATTAGGTGGGGTTATTTCTACAACCACTTTTATGTAATATCCAAAATCTTCTTTGAGCAATTGATATAATGTTTTCTCCTATAAATTGCCAATTTTTAAAAATGGTGTGAATAAGAGTTGTAAAACGTATCTTGAAACATGTTTTAAGAAGTAATTTTATTTGATAATTGATAATTGATAATTTCATAAGATTTATTTCAAATGTTTTGAATTATTGAATTATTTTAGTAATTACTAAGAGAAGCAAATGAATTATTATTATTATTTTGTGTAGAATCGTTAGGACATGAAATCTATTCGGAGTATTTAATAAATATTTGACTTAATCTATCGTGAAATCTAAGTTTTTAGACTTAATTAAATCATGCTGCATATTTATTAAGTAAATTTTAAAATGAATGATAATATATTTAAAGTGTTCCTATATTTACATAAGATATTTAATAAGTTTTAAACAAAACTACAGGTTTGATAATAATTGTTTTGAAAAAAAATAAATAAATTACTCATTTTAATGGTCTCTTAAATACTTCAATTGTTATTTGTTTAAATTATTTAATAGATACCCAACTTACGTTGTGATAGGAGTTGAAGTATAGATTTTATTAAATCTCTTTAAGATTTTTTCTAATAAGATTCTATAGCCATGAAAGCATATTTATTTGTAAAGCCTACTATATTTTAATTGAACCCTTTGGGTACTTTGAAAATTGATCTTTATAGTAGGATAAAAATAAATAATAATAAATATAAAATATATAAGAAACAATATGATAAGAAGTATTCAACAGTGTAATTATTGTAGTGTCTGAAGTAGCAATTGCTTAAAATTAGTTAAGAATCAATTACTCCATCCATTTCATTTTATCTATCTTTTAAGATTTTGGCACAAGGATTAAGGAAGACAATAAATAACTAAATAAATAATGTTACTTTACTAAATTATCCTTGTTATATCTTCTCTCTTTCTTAAATTTTACCTAACTATATTATTAAATGCATTTGTTCAACTACTCTATTACACCCTCCATTATCATTCATAATTCCAGCAACTTTTCATTTCATTGGAGGGAGAATTGCTAAAAGCTTCACTACTTTTCTGAGGTCTTCTTCTTCAAAAGCTTCATTTCCCTCACTAAGAAATTTATTCAAATCAAATCCATGGTCTGCAGGAAGGTTTAAATCTACATTTAATGGTGCTCTCTTCTTTAACAAAAGTGTGGAATCTATGGAGTACTCTTCATCATCTTCTTGTGAATCCATAGAATCTTCAACTCTCTCTAAATCCATGGAGTCTTCTAGTCTTTTCAAATATATGGAATCTTGAACTCTCTCCATCTCTGTAAAAACTTCAACTTTCTCCCTTCATCAAATTATGAAATTGCTTGTGATTAAAACAAAAAAATGATGCTGCAAATGGTAGGTAGAGCAGAGCCATTGACACTTGAATATGAAAAGTTACGTAGTTGCAAACTTTGGAGCTAGTTGATTTCATTAATGTATCATAAGTTGAAAAAATGATTACTGATAAGAATCACCCATAAATTGCTTGTAAAAGGTAAACTTGGAAAAAAAAATTAATTATTTGTTGGAATTAGAGAACGATAGTTAAAATGAAAAAAAGAAAATTTCCAAAACATTAAATAAATTGAAAAGGAGGAAGTAGTTTACAAAATGGTAATATTTAATTTCTATAGTTTATTAAGCGTTTTTGAATTCCACTTAAATGAGCTTAAAATAGATGATTATTTATTACACCTAAACCCCTATAGTGGTACTTAGTATGTTTTAGTTTAAATAATTACGATCTTTCTTTAAATACTTTAAAAGCCTTACTCATTTCATTTCACCCATTATCAAAATTTCATTTTATGTGCTTCTAATAAAACCCATTTAATTTTGTTGGACAAAAAAAAAAAAAGAAGGAAAGACCCAACTATCAGCTAAGACTTTCACACCCTAAATGCATAGCACCCAAACCCCTTTCCTTTCTTCTTTCTTGATGGAGTCGAGCTTTGAAAGTTAGGTACCTAGCTCCACTATGCCATATCTTAGACTGTTGTCTCAACTCATTAACAACTAGTTTCCTAGTTTACCTCTCATGGACAAACCAGTCGTAGCTTGCACCATGATCTAACTAGTAGTGACTAACAAAGTATTTCAGTCCTCCCTTATCTTGATAGTAGCAGTAGCTCAACTGCTTTTGGAGAAACCCATAACATTTAAGTTGGTGGATGAGCTGATTTCTATTCTTGATTGCAATTTTATATCTAATTTTTCTTTACTCTTTCCTTAAATTCATTAGCATGAAACCTTAACCCTTAGATTTGGGAATTTTTATTTATGGCTTAGTGAAATAACAAGTTGGGGAGAATTTGGTCACACCAAGTAGAGTTATGTTTAATTCTTAACTCAGTAAGAAACTTTAGGTATGTGCCCTTGATGCCTTAAATTGAAAAGTTTTGAGTAAGTAGTACTACATTAGTAAATGTGAAACTAGAATAGGAAAGTCTAAATTGATTTTAGAAGATTGATTATAGTTGTGATTGTGTCAAATTCTAGGTTGAACCCAAATCCCTTCAATTTTGTAGACTTGGAACACTACTTGGAATTTACCATTGCAAGTGGCATTGCTCTTATGGAAAATTTGAGAAAACAAAGTAAGTGTATCACTCACTCCCTCTATATTTATATTGTATGTAACCTCCTTGGAATTTGAAAAAAATTTATGAAATTAGTTGGTGGGCACTTAGTGGAGTTATGTGTTAAATGAAATGTATGAAGGTAAGACCATATGTTTGATTACAATGTATGAGTATAAAACATTATGTTTAATTGAAAATGTATGAAGGTAGGACTTGGATGTTTAACTGAAAGATGTGGATTGAGTGTTAAAGTGCTCATGTACCTATAGTTATAATGTTCCTAGAAAGTAGCTCAAATTTGCCATTGCTCTAGTGTCAGCAATAGAATTACCTTTTGAGTGTCAATTAAATGTTAAATGTGACAATTGTGATATGACTGTTTCTTAAATATGGGATTATCCTTGCTTATGATTAATTGTCAAGAGTTATGGATTAGAAATTCTATAATGTGTGGATGAGCCGTAAGTGTAGTTTATCATATATATATATATGTGTGTGTGTGTGTGTGTGTATGTGTGTGTGTTAGGATTTTAGGCTCTTCATGGTTTGTGAGCCTTAAATAAACTAAGTTGGCTAATGTTATAGGCAAAAATGACCTCGAGAGATCATAGCAGACCCGAGGTCAGATCGCCCAGCTCGCTATCAAGCAGCGATGCAGCGAGGTGATTACAAGACCAACTCGTCAGCTAGTTAACCATCTTGTCCGAGCCCGCTACCTCACTACAGCAGCATTGAGCTCGCTACAGTGATCCCTATAACAACCCCGAGCTAGGAATCCCAGTTTGGGAAGCCAAGTGGCTCGCACTGTAAAACCAGCTAGGCCACAGATGCAGATAAATGCAAGTCCACAGCTGACCGAAAGAGCCCACCCCACAGTCTATGTCCTGCAATGGTCAAATTGTGGTCATTTATTATCTTTTCTATTTATATCTTGATGTAACACAACTGCAGTTAATAATCATTTTATCTCATTCACTCCTTCCTTAAATAGGAAAGCCTTGTTACAAAGAAAGAGAGAGGCTTTCTTGTATGCAAATATCCTATATAACAATTCTTGACATCAATAAAATATCCGTCGTGGACGTAGGCTCTGGTGCTTCCCGAATTTAGCCGAATCACACTAAAAATGCTGTGTATCCCTTCCTTTCTTCCTCTTGGACCGTCTCCTTCTGCACTTTGGAAGCAACGATTGGATCCCTGAACTCCTCCTGTTGGTCAAATTTTGGGATCATCTGTACGAATCGAAATCCGATATTAACATTTTGGTGCCGTCTGTGGGGAAAACGTATGCTCTCTGAAGTTTCCATTGCAGCCCCATAATGGCGAGAGGAAGAACTACTCAAAGCTTGACCACTCCAGTCCTCCAACTGATGGATACTCCTATGGGGACTCACCAATAGTCTACTATTACTCTTGAAATTCTAGAGGCACAAATGCTAGATCAGCCCTGTCTGATGCTTGAAAACACAGTAAAAGAGCTAACTGAAATCGTCAACGCGCTGGTACAGGCCCAGATTTAGAGCACACAAAGACAAGAGGAGATCATGGTGCAACTCCAATAGCTTCATAAAGAGGCTCAGAAGGAAACCCATGAAGAACATCATGGTTAGCAACTAGAGGGCTCACAGCGAGCAGGAAGCTCCATCCCTCAGTCCAAGACACACAACTGGACGATAGAAGAAATCCTCTGCAGGCTCGAGCGACTGGAGGAGCACCCATAACCTTAAAGCCACCAACCTCGCCGTAAGGAAAGCTCTCCATTTTCTATGCAGATCGAGATGCGACCTCTCTCACAGAAGCTCAAAGTGCCCACGATCCTGCTATACGATAGAAATAGTGACCCAAGCGACCACCTAGACGCATTCAACACCTAGATGGACCTCTAGATAGTTGACACCCTGATAAAGTGCCGTATTTTTCCTGCCACATTAGGGGGAATGCCTCGAGTATAGTTCCAACACCTCATGGCTCGCAGCATCAACAGATGGGAAGAGTACTAAAAGAAATTCATCGATCAATATCGGGCATTAAAGAGACAGCTCGCGCCCCTTTGCCACCTCGCGATGATCTTCCAGCGCAAGGGCGAGTCGCTTAAGGACTATGTAGCTCATTTCAGGCACGAGGCCAACTCGATAGAAGACCCTTCTGAGGAAAGTATCTTGATAGTAATCTCAGTGGGACTCTGCAAAGATGAAAAACTATACAGAAACCTCTACAAGTCCTCAGCTCGAGACCTCGCTAAACTCTATGAACTAGTTATCAAACAAATAAGATAGGAAGAAACCTTTAGAATAGAGGTGCCCAGTCACAGAGCAGGCCCTAGTGGTCCCACTGTGAGTAAAAAGAGGGAGCATAAGGGCCACAATGATCCCACTCCTCAACTCGCAAAGAAGGCGAAGCCTCAGTAACCTGAAGGCCGCTTTGAAAACTATAGCATCCTGTCCGATACGTAGGATAGAATTTTTACCATAGAAAAGAACAATGAGGACTTTGGAAGGCCCAAACTGATGAGGGCACCCATCAAGTCCAGAGACCAAAACAGATTTTGTACTTATCACAATGAGGCTAGACATACCACCTTAAAATGTCGAGCTTTAAAAGATGCCATTGAAGACCTCATTAGAAGAGGCCGACTATAGGATTATGTGGTGAGATCACCTGGATAGCATGCTTAATAGGCTCAGCGAGTTATCACCTAAAAGCCTGAGCCTTCCATCAGAACCATATTCTAATCCTGTAACATTCACTTGTTATCAATGGCAATTAGTTGTATCAGCTATTATACGGTGAATTAATGTAAGTCGCTAATTGGCCCAGAAAGGAATTGTTTAGACAAAGGGCTTTCACTTCATCATAGATTCATCTGAGGGTGAGACAACGTGAGGCCTACCCCGTTGATGCATCCAAAGAGAGCCACATCTCATGAAATACAATTAGGAGAGTGAACTCCCCGACCATTGAGCAACGAGCTTACTGTGGGACTGAGCAACGAGCTTGCTGCAGGGCTAAGCAACGAGCTTGCTGCGAGACTGAGCAACAGGCTTGCTGTGGTATGGACGTGCGATCCTACGTTTAACACCTAGAAAATTAGAAAAATAAAAAGGAAAATTATTTAAAAAAATTAACATTGAAAAGGACTAAAATGAAATGTCATTAGGGACTAAACTGAAAAATTTTATTTTCAAGAGGGGTAAATCTCATAATAGCACAAAATTTTAGGGCCAAAGTGAAAATTTTTGGGGAGACTGGCCTAGCCGGTAACTGATTCCCCTGAATGGATATTTTGCTGGTTTTTTTCCAGAATTTTCCAGCCTTCCCATTCGGCTTCTTCCTTTGGCTGACCTTCCTCTTTCTTCCTTGAGCTTCTTTCAACTTTTTAGAAAAGTTTCGAGAGCTTTTCGTGCTTCAACCCAGTTTCGGTCACCCTCCGACGTTTTGCCTTGCCAAAAAAAGGCCAGTTGAACTTCACTTCCTCTTTTCTCGTCAGCTTGCCCAATTTTACTGGAAAATGGTAGTGCCGGTGAGCTGGGTTCTCTCGACCATGGGAGTTGGTGGCCATCCAAGGTTGTTTTCATCGCTGGCTACTTCCTTGACTTCCTCTGGCATTCTCTTGAGCTGGTTGAGGCTGAGCAGTTTAGCTTTTCTCTTCCTTTCCCTGTTTCATGGCTGGTTCGGCCAGCTTGCTTTTCTTGGCCATCGACGGCACTCTGGCCGGTGGCGAGTTAAGGGTAGCTACTTCTGGACCTGGTCAGCATTCTTAAAACAAAAAATTTATTCCATAGTAATCATGTATTAAGATTTCAAGTTCATTGTGTAGAAACCCTTATGTATGAAATTCCTAAAAATTTGGTATTTTGTTGTTAAATTACTTCAAAAACTTCTTCGAAAAAATGTTGAGAACATTGATATCCTGATTGTGAGGTCACAGTGGATTTCCTCCATATGGATAGTTCAAAGTTTTAAGTGAGTGAACATTCTTCCTCCTGTAATAATCCCCTGCATATTTTGTTATAATACTTATATGTGAATTTTCAATATTTTGAGAAACAATGGAATTTTACGTTATAAACTTCATGATTTTAAAAAACGTGGAAGTTTTGTTGTATGTTCTCATAATTCTAAAATGTTATATATTACACGATTGTTTTGAGGAAATGGTTATGCATGGATTTTTAATTAATTAATTTAAAATGTTGGATTCATTGGTAAATGGTTAGTAACCCACAAGTGCACTTATGAGTAGTTGATCTATCTTGTTTAATAAATTATAAATTGAAATAATCTTGTTGCATGAACAAATTTTAAGTTGTTGAATAATTCTGTTTGTTGAATAATTTTAAGTTGTTGAATAAATTTTATTTGCTAAGTAATTTTGAATTGTTGAATATTCTAGTTGCTGAATGATGTTAAGTTGCTGGTTAGTTTGATTTGGAGGTTAAATTCCTTTAAAACTTTGTTGTAAACTGTAAATACAAATACAAGAATTATTTGATATTTTATTCATTTTTAGTATGTTAATACTTCATTGATAAATAATTGAAGTGCTGAAACCATTGAAAATCCTTT